>LPNX010067746.1:0-141519 GCA_001517045.1 Pseudotsuga menziesii | reverse complement strand
CGTTTTGAGGGCTTCTATCTAGCACATGAGTAAAAAATCAGGTTTTCATCGCCAAATTTGGCCAAAAAGTGTTACCCATCTTCATGGAATCACCCCTAACTAAGCTAGATCTGAGTCTCACTGAGTGCAGTTGTAAATCGAAGAGTTGATCTGACTGACACCTTAGCCTTTTGACTGAAGCATCCACCAAAACTCATCCAGATGAGCCAAACTGTGTGGAGGAGAGAGGGAGGGAAAAATTCCCCATAAAGGATGTTGAAGATCAACTTTGGATCTGATTTGATCACCTCCTTCAGTCAGGGATTTGTCAGATCCAGTCAATCTGGTTCAGATCTTACTGATTTCAATCAAATCGGCTGAGAATCCACTGATCTATGATTCTAGATTTGCTCCATTATTCATCAATTTATTAATTAAAATAATCAATAATTGATTTTCGGGGCTTTCTCACCTGAGTGATGGAAACTCACTCAAAACTAGGAAATAGTGGGTCCATGGGTTTACATGGTTCTCTTAGCTTGAAAATGAGCACCTACATGACTGAAACAGATTATTTGGCCCACTTTTATTACAAAATAAATTTTTCCAATTAAACTATTAAAAATAGCCTAAGTTTTTGGAAAAATTAAATTTTAATAAAAAACACTGAAAAAACTAAAAAATTGAAAAATTGAAAAAACCTAGGGGGACTTAGACATGTTCATATGACTCGACCATGATGTATATCATGTTTATACATTGACACATAGACTCTAATAACCTCAATAGGCCTAAATGCCAAGCCGACCACCCCAACTTTGGAGGTATGGAGTGAAAAACTCAGAAATTATCAGTCATTTATTCAACAACCCATAATAACCAAGGGAGAAAACACCCTGGGATGATCGGATTGACAAATAAATTCTAAGAGACCGAGTATTTTATAGACACTATCATTCTAGAACATTTACTACAATTTCCCCATGGGGTATGAACATGTGATATAGTACAACAAGAACTTCCTAGAAGCACTTCCAAAGGTCTTCTGATGTTCGAGAAAGTTATCCTTGTCTGGTTCACCAGGATCACTTGATAAAAAAACCACTAAGTACAACTTAGGTGGCAACAGGTACTAAATGTCTTTCTTAAAGAATTCACACTTCTCAAATTTAGCTTACAACTAGTTGTCTCTTAGGGTCTGTAGTACAACTCTCAAGTTTTGTTGATGTTCTTCTTTCGTGTTGGAGTTGATTAGGACGTCAGCAATGAAGATTAAAATAAATTGGTCTAAATTCTTGTTGAAGATATTTTTCATCATAAACATGAATGTAGAAGGGGAATTTGTTAAGACAAAAAGAATTACTACGAATTTGTAGTGCCCATATCGGGTCCTGAAAGTTGTTTTATTAGCATCTTCCTCTTTAATCCTGATCTGGCGATAACCAGAATGCAAATCTAATTTGGAGAAGATTTTAGCTCCCCCTACTTGATCAAATAGATCAATGATCCAAGGCAGAGGAAACTTGTTCTTAACATAAGGTTTTATTTTTCCCAAAATGTATCCTCTTTAACAAAAAGTGAAAATATTCCTTGAATATTTAATATTTTGGGCATAATGTGTCACTCCAAACTTGACATTGGGTGAACTTTGGATGATTAGAAATATCTTCAAATTCTCTACAACTTTGTTGTTTTGAGTTTTTTCTAATTGGTTACCATTTTTCTGGGGTGGACGTTTTAGTAGGAAAGCATCTTTTAAAAGATGCTTTTAAAAAAACATATTTTAAAACATGCCTTTTAGAAAACATCTTTTAAAAGATGATTTCTTACTAAAACACCCACCCGAGAAAAAATGTAAGGAAATAGGAAAATATCAAAACAGAAAATTTGTAGAGAATGGCAATAAATTTCTAATGGTCCAAATTTCTCCTGCTTCCAGGTTATGAGAAAAATGTTCTGCCCAAAATTGTTATATTTTTATCAATTAGACAGTATGATATTAGGATCTTATCTCAAATAATAACATGCATAGAAATCAATCACAAGAGACAATGGACACAAAGATTTTCCTAAGGGAAGCCATAAAGGAGAAAACCCCACAACTTCCTCAGAGATAGAATAAGCATCAATGGCAGCAGTAAAACCCAAAGACAATAAGATTATCTCCAAAAGTTGTTCTCTTTCTTATCCCAGCTCCTTCTCTCTCACTCATGCACTACAAATGAGTGTGTGTGACTATGTGATAAATAGAGAGGCTCACTCTCTATTTATACTAGTTTTTGACTTGACAAAACCTTACTATGGCCGACTTCTCTAGGAGAGTCTAATAACCCTAGTGCCCCTAAACTGTGGGGACTTTGACAGCTGATCAACTAGGAGGGTTAACCTCTATGAATTTACATGACTTGTTTACATTAATGAATCTCCTGATAGGAACATCAGGGACCAATGAAATACAATATATGAAATATACAAGTGAATACATTCTGAAGTTACAATTACATCAACACTCCCTCTTAACTAGGTAGGTATTCTCTTAACACAATTCATCAGCACAAGTCTTCTTCTTTGGTTCAAGTTTGGATCATCATCACTAGATGATCTAGGAAGATATTGGTTTCCACCCACCAATTCCATCTAGATCCACACCATTGTTTCTTTAAGTTTTTCAGTTTCCTTAATTGTAGCAAAATTTACTATTTTTGGCAGTTTTCGGGTCCTAAACTTTAAGAGCTGTTTTGAGGCCTTGAATGACATTTTTTCGGCATCAAATGGGAAAAAAAGAATCATATTTTCCATCTATGGATGGATTCCTTAAATAGATCTTTCTAATGATGTATCATGCATGTAAAACAGAGGTAGTATGCCAAAGTTATGACCCCAGGAAATTGATGTACTAAGTTACCCAACGGGGCCCACATTCTAGTGTTTCACCTCCTAGGGTTAGGTTTTTGGATGTGTAGGGTTTCCATTGTTTCTCAATCATATATAGGACTTCGAGCCTCATTGTAACACAAATTTCAGAGGCATGTATCCACCACATCAATTCTTAGAGATAAGCTACCAGCACTCTAGCTAGTTTATTTCCATTCTGTATGTAAACAAGTTTCATTTCTTTGATTAATGAAATGAAGTGTTATTTCCACTTCATATTTGTTTCTATGGTTATTTGTGTATTTTGTTGTGTTCCTACATAAATCTGAATCACTAGATCATATTTGGATCATCATCACTGGATCATCATCAAAGCTGGATCATCACTGGATCATCATAAAAGATGTATCATCACTGGATCATCATCAAAGCTAGATCATCACTGGATTATCATCAAAGATGGATCATCACTAGATCATCATAAGTACTCAAATGGTACTATCTCTCAATTCTACTTGTCACAGGAAGTTCTACAGAGCCAACCCTTTTTCATGTTGGTTGTAGGCCTAGCCTCCATGTAGGTATTCATCTTCTTCAACACTTATATTTGACCCACTCATAAATGCTCTCCCAGCACTTACATCTAACCATGGGAGGGCCTGACGTGCCCCCATGTCTGAATGTCCGATACCTTACATCTGAACATGGGAGGGCCCAGCTTGCCCCCATGTCAGAATGGACCAGCCCTTACATCTGACCATGGGAGGGCCCAGCCTTCCCCCATGCCAGAATGGCTCTGCATTTACATCTGACCATGGGAGGGTCGATCATTCCGCCATGTCAGAATGGATCTGCCTTTACATCTAAACATAGAAGGGCCCATCCTGCCCCCATGTTAGAATGGCTTAGCCCTTACATCTAACGATGGGAGGGCCCATATTTCCCCGATGTCAGAATGGCTATGCCCTTACATATAGCCATGGGAGGGCCCAGCCTACCACCATGTCAGAATGTCTCTGCCCTTAAATCTAACCATGGGAGGGCCTACCTACCACCATGTGAGAATGGATCTGCACTTACATATGAACATGGAGGCCCCACCTACCACCATGTTAGAATGGCTCTACTATTACATCTGACCATGGGAGGCCCTGCCTACCACCATGTCAGAATGGATCTGCACTTACATATGACAATGGGAGGCCCTGTTGTCCACTGATTGCACACCAGCTACAGAAAGCTTTCGAAAGCTGTCTCCTCACTTAGGAAAGTGGGAGAGGTGTAACCTTGGGGGCACGCACAGAGCTAGGTACTATCACCTACTCCTAACGAAGCCAAGGGGGGTAGTCCCTACAAAAGAGTTTCTATGGATCTTAAGTTGTTAAAGTGTTTTGATTAGTTGCGGATGCGGATGGGTGTTTTTTAGGAGTTATTATGATTTGAAGTGTTTGTTTATTATGAATATGACACTAAATCAAAAGCAATCCACGTTGCTAACAAGATATTACAAAGATAAGAAAAAATTCTAGACTTTAATAGTGCATTCAGAGAAAGAAATTGCGATAAACCATAGACCATTGATCAGATAATATGATTATGCAAATTAAAAAGGACCAGTGCCTTATGGAGTCAATGAAGCTGAAATGCGCCAGACAATTAAACACAAGTCTAGAAATCAAGCTAGTGAATGTTAGGTGATGCGAGTGCTCTTGGTAGATTTTAAGAGTTTTTTGTTTGTGATCTTCATTTATGGTGGCTGGATGTCCTAACCGGTAATACCTTCAGTGGCTCCATTCGAAGACATGACGGACCTGTCTGGGGTCAAAGGTAAGTGTTCAATAACTTAACTACCAGTGCCCAGATTAGGTAGCACGACGCCCACAATTGGAATTTTCCCACATGCTTCAGTATTTATCGAACAACGCCGGTGTGTTGGTTATGGGGAAAAGTTTTAGTTAAGTTCCTCTTGTGGGGTTTAGAGATCCAATGCCGTTTTTGAGTATTCCGATCGAAGATCGGCCAGAGCATACTTTGGCAAGGAGGGAAGGGGGTTAATTAATTAAAGGGATGTGAGTTGCGAATTTTATTAAGTTGATTAATTAAGACTCTAGGATAGAGAGTGCTCTTGACCCTGCCTTATGACAGTGGTTCAAGAGACTTAGCTAATCTAGATGAGACTAATGCAGGGATTATGCAAACCTAGGATGCTCTCTGATAGAGAGTGCTCTTGACTTGTGTTTTTGCAAGTTCAAGAGTCTTACTTAAAAGTTAATTGATTAAACAATGTGAATAAAAAAAAGCAAAGATGATTTATTAAACTCTCCAACAGAGAGCACTCTTGATCCACCTTGTGGTGTGATTCAAGAGATTTAAACAGTTGATTTACTTAGAAAGATAAACAATTAAAAGAATTGAGTAATCAACTTAATTAAAAAGTGATGAATTGACAATTAGTATTCTAATATTAATAAGCAAATCTAATTTAAGCATGAACAAGTAAACACAACACAATCCTCCCCAAATGGGGGAGGATGAGAGTGGGGACCTAAAAACCCCACTCAAGCACAAGATCTTTATTAAACTTTATTGCAATATGCCTTAAGGATTTTAATCCTTGAATGGACTTTTCCAATGAAAACAAAGTAACTCTACAATTATTAAAACTTTTAAAAATGAGAGTGCTTTTTCTTTACTTGAAACTTTTCTTGAAATTTTTCTCAAACTTTGTTAAAAGGGAAAAAAACTTGAATGAAAACAAAAGAACAAGATAAAGCAAGGCTGAAAATAAGAAGGAAAGGATAGGAAGAAGGAAGGAAAACAAAGAGAAGGTCAACGACAAGAAAAGGGAGGAATAAGGCAGCCAACTATGAGGCCAAAGGAGTATAAAAAATGATGAAAATGGGGCAGCGATGAAGAAGGAAGATGGCTGTCATAAAAATAAAATAAAAAACAGGACAGCGAACAAAAAGGGGAGGAAAAGGCCAAAAACAAGATGGAAGAAGGCCCAAAAACTAGGGCAAAAAGAGGCAAAAAAGGGGCATAAACTAGGGCACACTAGGGCTGTCCAAAAATAAGAAAAGGAGTGGTAAAAAGAATAAAATGGGGCAGCAAAGAAGGAAAGACAAGAAAGGGAAAAACCAAGCAAGGAGGAAAAGGCTAGTAAGCAAGAAAAACAAGGGGATCAAGGAGCAAAGAGAGAACTAGAAGAGGGAAGTTCGGTAACCAAGAAAGTATTTGAAATTATGGATGGAACCCAAGAGAGAGAGATAGAATCTCAGCTTTCTTTTTGTATTTTGAAGAGGAAGATCTTTGTAGGTCCTGCAATGAAAGTGTTAGATTAAAAAGGTTGCTTGAAGCCTGGGATAGAAGCAACTGAGCTCACACCCTTCTTCAACCTATGAAACCTGAAAACACACTACAACTCAACGCAAAACATGAGATCAAAATACATGCTAGTATGCTAAGAAAATTGTATCATGATCAACATTACATATATACTGATTACTCATGTCCATCAAAATACTAATCTACTTTGCATAAACAATCAAGTTGAACTACAAATGATTGTTCTACTAGGCCAACAATGGCCCTCTTGAGATAACAAATAAACAATTTAATCTCCCATAAGCATTAAAGAAAATAGGGGTTAGAGACAATATCACCTCAACCAATTGCAAAAAACTACCACATCCAAGAGCTCATGGACCTCCAAAGTCTGATCTTATGATTAACAAATTAAAGCAAATGCTTGATACAATTTCTCAGAGTAACTGTGCTACCAAAGTCCATGCAAATAGAGCTGAAAGAGCCTCTTTTTAACAAATGAGAGAGTGCTAAAACCTTAAAACTGAAAAACCAACCCTAACCAGCTTATCCACCTAACAAAGAGCCCAGACCTAAACTAGAGAACTGGGAGTGTGTTGCTGCTGCAACTTCTCTCCCCAAATATCTTAAATTTTGGGCCCCTCCTTATAAGTTAATATCGCTTCGGGTTGTTTTCATCCTTGATGCTTCTTCGTTCATGCTTTAAGTCTGGATGTTTCAAACAATTTACATTTCAGCTTGTTCCCGGAAGTTGTCTGTGCTTTATTTTCTGTAGCAGGTCGCATAGTTGGGTTTTTTGAATCGTCTTTGATGGGCCATCGTTTTGAAAATGAAATTGACTGTTGTTGAAGGCTATCGAAAAATTATTTTTTCTGTGAAATCGGTTGTTTTTGTTCTCTGTTCCTTCACCGTTGTGGCTCTCAGATCGGTTTAGCATCCGAAGTCTAAATTGCTTTGACGTCCGATTCATATGGGTCTTAAAATCACTTGCCCGTAGCTTTTACCCTACCATCGTTGCGGCTGGGAAAGCTATTGAGCTTCTGATTCGAATATCTGTCGACGTCCGATTTAGTCCTCTCCCACCCGCGCTTAGCTTGTGTATTTGATCCTTGTCTCTTCCACCATTGCGGATGGAAAATCCATTCGACCTCCGATGTAACATCTCTCCAGCGTCCGATTAATAACCTTCCAGCCTGCTAGGTGGCCCACCCTGCCAATGTTAGTATTTTTTGAGCCTCCAGTATTTTTCCTGCCAAAGGGTAATATTCGTCAAGCCTGTGGGAGGACGAGGTCATGTAGTTAGCCTTTGTAAGACGACAAGGATTTCCCCAGTATTCTTCGTGGTTTAGTCGTTTCAATAGTATAACATGCTGCTTTGTTTTGTAACGTAAATCCAATGAATGATGCATTTCTGTTGTTTGTGCAGATGGACCTAAGGGATTGGTGGGACTATGATGGCATGAAGGTATAGCTGAGCGTTTCGGCATGGATCGAACTAAGGCCAGAAGGACAAGCGAAAGAAAGGACAACATGAATGGCAACGAAGAGATGGAACCAGAAGATCTGTCAGTTACTCAATAGTTCATAGAAGAATTTGAAGTGTTGGGAAACTGCAAGGGGAGACGTAAGGAGACAGCCCAAGCAGTCTGCAGTAGTAGTTTAAATATTTGAAAGTAGGACTAAGAAGGGGCTTTTTCCCTGGAAATTTTTTTAAATGTTTGCTTGTAAGAGGAACTACTTTGTTTTACAAAGGAAACTGCAATTTTGCCTATTGGAGAGAGTGCGACATGGAAGGCATCAAATGTAATTAAATGAGCAATGTTGAAGAGGAACTATTTCGTTTTCAGTTGTGTCTCATTGACTGTGAGATTGTTCTAGTTTCTTGAACCTATGTTCTTGTTGAATGTCTTTCAGTATATTTTTGTGATGTTTTTCTACTCTGAGTAATAAATGTGGTTCATAAAGCAATTGTCTATCTGATTGTTTAAATATCTGTAATTGTTCATTTGTTTGAAAGAAGTATTAGCTATCTGTAACTCTTCATAGTGCATGTGCGAAATGTATTGCTCACCTAAAATGATCACCTTGCTCCCTAGGGATAAATTAGATAGTTAATTTTATTTCTTATTGTATGTGATTTGGTTTCTTGCGAGTCTAAGACGAGAGGTAAGAACATGCGCATCACATTGTGACAACTCCTTGCATTTTGATCACCTTGCATTTAGTTAGGCACTTGCATTTCATTTCTAAGTCAAAAATACAAAAACTCGGTGGACCGGGCTGCAACCGGTAAAACGTTTGTTTTGTTTTTTTTTTTGACCTACGGTACCTGGATCGCAAACCGGACGGATTCCCTATACCAAATAGTCAATGGGCTAGTTGGGAACGTTGATTGGGGAGAATCCCTTACTGTTGATGCCTACGAATTTCCAGGCCTCAATATTTTTGGCGCTAGAAGGATGGCCGCCAGTGCATGGCTGGCCGTGGAAACCTGTTTTCCCGAGATTTTTCCACCAGTGACAGTTCCGAAAGAAGTGGGTTCCATAGTCCAACCCCGGAAGAAAACAGAGAATATGTATATCCTGTTCGCAATGAAATTGTTAATGATCTGAGAATACATATCAGGTCATACATAAAGAAGATTGGAGGATTTCCGATTATCCCTAAATTTCCCAGGAGAGAGTATAAAAAGAAAGACCCTCCTGTAACAAAAGACTCAGTGCTGGTTGGATACTGGGAGGAACTTGTAGAAACCGCCTTACAAGAAGTTGAGCTACCTTTGAATCAAGAAGGCCCTGATACTCCTTACAGTTCTCCTGCTCACACTCATGTTGGTTCACCTCCCCACTCTCCACCCCGACTAATGGTCGGTGTAAATGCAAACCAGCCACCCAACCCACCAAATCCACCACCTGCATGGAGGGCCAGATCACCTCTAAATCTCACACCTCCACTACATGATCTGCCCCAATCCTTTGAAAATTTGTTGCCTAAATTTGACCCCAATGAGAGGATCTTAGTGGATGATCATCTACAGAGTTTATACTTGGCAATAGAAGGTCTGAGGGCTAGGGAGCATGAAGATGTAGTGTGTCGACTATTCCCGCATACCCTTAAAGGAGCCGAAGCTTCATGGTATTTTGGGCTGCCTGCTAACTTGATCCCAGACTGGAATACCTTTGAGAGGATTTTTAGAAGCAAGTATGCAACCCAGAAGACTCATGTTGCCCTCATGAAAGGACTATGTGCATTGAAAAAAGAGAAAAAGGAAAAAGTGCACAGTTTCACACAAAGGTTTGCAGCATATCTTAAGAATTTCTATGAAATAGACAAGCCCTCGGACAAAGTACTGATTGAATGCTATACTTCAGCTTTGGGCCATGATTTGGCCATGTTTGCAAAAGGTAGGGCCAATCCTACTTTGACAGAGACCTATGAAGAGGCAGAAGTGGTGGAAGCGGAAAGGGAAAGTATTGAAGATTATCCAGAACAATCAGGAGAGAAAGGTGCGGGAAGAAAGGCCCTATTGTTCACTAAGACTAAGGAAGAAAAGTCACCAGATCTGGAAAATATAAACAAGATGATGCAGAAACTTTCCAACAAGATCATAGATATGGAGAAAGAAAAGGAGGCGCAAAATTTTTATAGGCCATATTATAAGAAAAGAGAGGATAAGGATCATTCTAATCCTTTTCCTCACAATGCTGCATCCATGAATCTAACAGAGGTCGGCATGGATAATTTCTGCACTTTCCACCAACAGCCACATTCTGAAAAGAATTGTCCACAATGGATAAACTCTATGACGCTGGTGATGAATGAACTGTTGGATTCTAGGTTAACGGAAGAGGGAGAAGAAGAAAGAACTGAGAATTCCGCCTCCACGTCTAATAAGGACCAGGAAGAGGAAACCATGGATTTATGGAATTATGCCTCAGTATTTGATGCTGAAGAAGGAAACACTTCGGGATACGAGGGCGTTATGGAAACCAACGTGGCCACAAGAAGTAAAGGAACTGTTAAGGAAGATAGTCTTATTCTTCCAAAGATCAGAAGACTGCAGAGAAATGTTAAAAAGAAGTTTCAACATAAATCCTTGGATGATAAGATTCTAGAATTCACGATTACCATCCAAAGTCCTAGATAGAATGATGCAACAGCCAAGCCAAGTGAATAAAATGCTGATAAACCCCATCCCATTGGACAGTCGATGAATTATGACATTGTGGAGGATTTGAAAAAGGTAAAAGTGAATGTTCCACTATTCGAAATGTGTAAAGTGCCACATCGAAAGGAGAGATTGTTGAAAGCATTGGAAGCATCAGATGACAAGCTTCTTGCTGACAATCAACCTCAGGACGAAGAAGAAATTGGAGAAACCAGTGTTGGAGGTCAGTCTAAAGCTAAACATCTACCTTTCCTCCTGACGTTTGAAATCTTTAATCATAACATGCACAATTGTCTGGTAGATTCGGGGGCGTCCATTAATGTCATTCCCATATCAGTATGTAAGAAGATAAATGGGCAGCCAAATCCAACCACATGGAGGGTGGTTCAGTTGGATAGGACGAACATTAAGGTAATTGGTGAGATGGAAGACATCCTAATCCGTCTGGCATCCAATGACAAAGTATGCCAAGTTATTAACATCGTGGTGGCTGACATACCAGACTCTTATGGTCTGGTCCTGAGCAGAGATTGGTCAGCCAAATTAAATGGATATTTCTCTTCAGATTGGTCGCATCTATGGTTACCATACAAGGGGATTCCAAACCAAATTAAGATTCTAAGAGAACCCCACATGAAGTACAATGTTACCCAACTGGATGAGAAGAATATACCTGTGGATTCTGTATTGGGAAACTGTTTTCTTGAGTTGGAACCAGGGAATTATCAAGCGGAAGAAGCCAGCAACCCATCTGACACCCAGCTTGATCTCCTTCGATTCTCGCAGGCTGATGAGATTGATTGTAAAATAGTAGACTTAGCAGTAGGAATAGATTTACATTCAATAGTTAGTGATTTTTGGACTTTATTTTTTGATGGCTCAAATACATTAGAAGGGTCAGAGGCCGGCTGTGTCTTTATTGATCCACAGAAGAATAAACATTTCTTGTCATGTAGATTAGAGTTTGAGTGTACTAATAATACAGCTGAGTATGAAGCAATGGTGCAGGGACTCAAAAAAGCGATTGAACTGAAGGTAAGTAATTTGAAAGTTTTTGGGGATTCTGAAATTATTGTGAAACAAATCCGGAATCAAATCCACTGTATTTCTCCTCACTTGAAAGCTTACTAGAATGAGGTATGGGAACTGCTTAAATGTTTTAATGCATTCAACATTATTTCAATCCCAAGAATTAGAAATGCAGCAGCTGACTTATTAGCCACTTCGGCTGCTAGGATTGTACCCTCAAATAATCGATGTACTGTTGAATTGCTTTTCAGGCCTTCAGTACTTGATATGATTACCAACCTGTGAGTATTTGATGATGACCAAAAAATCATAGAATGTTTAACCAATGATGAAGTATTCAAGGGAGCGATTATTGATGATGAAGAACATCAAGCCGAGATGAAATTTGACAATTTCATTCCTAAAGGAGTTAGAACGTTGGAAAAGATGTTCAATTTAAATGAAAAATTCAAAAGGCTAGCTAATGTAAAGACTCACAGCTCTACTCTGCAGTTCGAGCTAATTAACTTGGGGAGTGAGGTGAATCCAAAATTTGTAAATCTCGGTAAATGTTGTTTGCCAGCAGAAAGAGACAAATTCGTCAGCCTGTTTAAACAATATAAGGATGTATTCACCTGGACGTATGAATATTTGAAAACATATGATACCAACATCATAAAACATGTCATCCTTATCAAGGCCAAAGTCAAGCCATATCAGCAGCCCTTGAGGAAAATGCATCCAAAGCTGGAACCGCTGATTCAGAGTGAGGTAAAGAAATTATTGGATGCTAGAATCATTTTTAAAGTTAGACACTCAGAGTGGGTATCGAATATGGTACCAGTCAGAAAGAAGTCGGGAGAAATTAGACTGTGCGTGGACTTCATAAACTTAAACCGCGCCTCAGATAAAGAAAACTATCCGGTGCCTCCCATGGAGCAATTGCTATAGATGGTCTCTGGTTCTGAATTGTTTTCATTATTAGACGGTTTCTCTGGCTACAATCAAGTATTGGTAGCTGAAGAAGATAGATTAAAGACAACGTTCAGGACCAAATGGGGAACTTTTTCCTATAGAAGGATGCCCTTTGGACTGATTAATGCTGGAGCGACTTTTCAGAGAGCTATGGACATAGCTTTCCGCAGACTGATTGGACGAAGTGTTGTAGTGTACCTTTATGACATTACAATATTTTCAAAGAAAAGGGGAGAACACGCTTTTCACCTAAAGCAAATTTTTGAACGCTGCCGGAAATATGGCATCTCCCTCAATCCTAAGAAGTGTGTATTCGCAGTCACAGAGGGCAAGTTGTTGGGACACATAGTCTCAAAGAAAGGAATTTCCATTGACCCAGAAAGAATTAAGGCTATTGAACAAATCCCCTTTCCCCATAATAAAAAGGGGATGCAATCCTTCATGGGAACCATAAATTTCGTACGAAGGTTTGTGCCTGATTTTGCTCAGACTGTTAAGCCGCTGCAGCAGATGGTCAAGCAAAATGCATAATTTAAGTGGACTGAAATTGAAAAGAATGCTTTCAGTAAAATCAAGACTGTTGTTGCTCATGCACCCTCCCTGAAAAGCCCATACTTTGATAAAGACTTTATTATGTATACATTTGCATCCGATGATTCACTAGCAGCTGTGCTCACCCAAAAGGAAGAAGGGGGGGATGAATTCCCAATCGCTTTTATGAGTACTGGTCTGCAGGGGGATGAGTTAAATTACCCATCCATTGATAAGCAAGCTTACGCAGTATTTAAGGTAGTGAAACAATTCAGGCCTTATATATTAAAAAATCGAACCAAAGTAATAGTCCCCTACCTAGCTGTAAGATCCCTTCTCATACAGAAAGAGTTAGGAGAAAGAAGGGGAAACTGGGTGACAACTCTATAAGAGTACAACCTGGAATTCAAACTAGCCTCTATAGTTAAAGGTCAGGGGTTATGCAAATTGATGGCTGAAAATAGGAGCAATGAAGAAAGCGCCTGGGAAGATGAGGCCGAATTACATTTAGCAGAGGTATGCCCTTTGTTTACAGCTCCTGAGTCTTGGTATAGGGACCTTGTACATTATCTACAGTCAGGACTGTTGCTGGAACATTGGAACTCTAAACAAAGAAGGGCGCTACACCTGAAATCAACTTCCTATCAAATCGTTGAAGGCGTATTATTCAGGAAAAAATATGATGGAGTTCTTCTGAGATGCTTGGAGAAAGAAGATGCTAAGAAAGTAATGTCGGAATTGCACGATGGTCCGGATGGGGGACATTATTCAGGAGACACTACAGCCCACAAAATCCTCAAAGCCGGTTACTATTGGCCTACACTCTTCAAGGATGCACATGCACATGTCAGAAAATGTGATATTTGCCAAAGATGCGGTGGGAGATAGCCTAAAGCAGCAGCGCCTCTCAAGCCTGTGGTGATTACAGAACCATTCAAGTAATGGGGACTAGATATTATTAGAGAAATCAAACCAAATTCCTCGCTGCAGCACAAGTACATTCTAACCACTACAGATTATTTCACTCGCTGGGTTGAAGCAGTACCTCTGTGTAAGATAAATGAAGATGAGGTCATCAAATTCCTGCAAGATCATATCATGACCAGGTTTGGAGTTCCAATTTTGTTAGTTTTTGATAATGCCAAATACTTTTCGTCAATTAAATGAACTACTTTTTCTCATGATAAAGGGATCAAATTGCATTATTCTGCTAACTACTACCCGCAAGGGAATGGCTTGGATGAATCCTCTAATAAAAACCTCATTAGAATTCTGAAGAAGACTGTAATAGAAAACCATAGAAGTTGGCACTCAGCCTTACCCAACGCCCTGTGGGCTGACAGAGTCACCCCCAAGTCTGCAATAGTAGTGTCACCCTATACCCTTGTCTATGGTAAAGAAGCCATCCTTCCTCCCAATATCATGCTACCATCTTCCATTCTAGCTCAGGAGTCTAGGGGGTTGGATGATGAGGTTTTACAAATAAGAATATATAATCTCCTAAAGGCAAAGGAAGCCAGATCTAAAGCCAAAGAACGCTTTAAGCAACAACAAGAGTCAGTTAAGAGATGGTTTGACAAGCATAAAGATGGGACAAAAGACTTTGAAGTAGGAGAATTAGTCCTCAAATGGGACCACCGCCATGATGGGACCACGTCTGATTCATATGGGTCTTAAAATCGCTTGCCCGTAGCTTTTACGCTTTCACCGTTGCAGCTGGGAAAGCTATTGAGCTTCCGATTCGAATATCTGCCGACGTCCAATTTAGTCCTCTCCCACCCGCGCTTAGCTTGTGTCTTTGATCCTTATCTCATCCACCATTGTGGATGGAAAAGCCATTTGACCTCCGATGTAACATCTCTCTGACATCCAATTAGTAACCTTCCAGCCTGCTAGGTGGCCCACCCTGCCGATGTTAGTATTTTTTGAGCCTCCAGTATTTTTCCTGCCAATGGTAATATTCGTCAAGCCTGTGGGAGGACGAGGTCATGCAGTTAGCCTTTGTAAGACGACAAGGATGTCCCCAGTCTTCTTCATGGTTTAGTCGTTTCAATAGTATAACATGCTACTTTGTTTTGTAACGTAAATCCAATGAATGACGCATTTCTATTGTTTGTGCAGATGGACCTAAGGGATTGGTGGGACTATGATGGCGCGAAGGTATAGCTGAGCGTTTCGGCATGGATCGAACTGAGGCTAGAAGGACAAGCGAAAGAAAGGACAACATGAATGGCAACGAAGAGATGGAACTAGAAGATCTGTCAGTTACTCAATAGTTCGTAGAAGAATTTGAAGCGTTGGGAAACTGAAAGGGAAGACGTAAGGAGACATCCCAAGCGGTCTGCAGTAGTAGTTTAAATATTTGAAAGTAGGACTGAGAAGGGGATTTTTCCCTGGAAAATTTTGTAAATGTTTGCTTGTAAGAGGAATTACTTCGTTTTAGAAAGGAAACTGCAATTTTCCCTGTTGGAGAGAGTGCGACATGGAAGGCATCAATTGTAATTAAATGAGCAATGTTGAAGAGGAACTATTTCGTTTTCAGCTGTGTCTCATTGACTGTGAGATTGTTCTAGTTTCTTGAACCTATGTTCTTGTTCAATGTCTTTCAGTATATTTTTGTGATGTTTTTCTGCTCTGAGTAATAAATGTGGTTCATAAAGCAATTAGCTATCTGATTGTTTAAATATCTGTAATTGTTCATGTGTTTGAAAGAAGTATCAGCTATCTGTAACTCTTCATAGTGCATGTGCGAAATGTATTACTAACCCAAAATGATAACCTTGCTCCCTAGGGATAGATTAGATAGTTAATTTTATTTCTTATTGTATGTGATTTGGTTTCTTGCGAGTCTAAGACGAGAGGTAAGAACCTGTGCATCACATTGTGACAGCTCCTTGCATTCTGATCACCTTGCATTTAGTTAGGCACTTTCATTTCATTTCTAAGTCAAAAATACAAAAAATCGATGGACCGGGCCGCAACTGGTAAAACCTTTGTGTTTTTTTTTTTTTGACCTATGGTAGTCGGACCGCAAACCGAACGGATTCCCTATACCAAACAGTCAATGGGCTAGTTGGGAACGTTGATTGGGGAGAATCCCTTACTGTTGCTTCCTGTGAATTTTCATGCCTCAACAGAGTGAGGGGAGGCCTCCACCAGGGCAAGGCTCCCCCACTCCAAACCTGTGCACTGAAAACAAGCCAAGGATGAGGCCACATGTGTGAGTCTGGATGTAGGTAAGCTCATCCTTTAGGTCTGGAAGGAGCCTGAGCTAGGTTTGGGAAGCCCATTGATGGTGTAATATTTAGTCTTCACCTCGATCAAATCACCGGACCAATGAGAGCTCTCCTTCTCATCTTTAGCTGGAGATGACATGTCTGATAACTGATAATAAATTAATTGCTCTCTTAGTGATGACTAAAGCTGAGTTATGATAACTCCAATCATCATAAGTGTTCCATGAGATGTCATTTAGTCTTTTATTTTACTAAATTTGGATTAATTTGGAGAGTTTTAGTTTTCTCCAAAATAATCATTTTTTTTTAATAAAAATCATTTTTTTACTAAAAATCATTTTTTACTCAAAACTGACTTTTTTGAGTAAAAAGGAATTATGTGTCTGATTGCTGATCTGAAAGTTGGTTCTGATTGGCTGGCTGATCAAGAATGATTTTTGGCTTAAGGTTAGAGCCTTCAATCACTGAATTCTGAGTCTGGATCACGAATGGGTTTTTTCCATTTAATTTATGGAAAAATTAACCCAAAAAACTTAGGAAAAGTAATTAAAAATTAAAAAATAATTTTCCACTGTTCGAAAAAGATTTTTTTGAAATTTTTTTATGTGTCCAGATGACTTAGGACATGACCATGATCTATCTAAATAATGTATAGTACGGTTATAACACTCAGTTGGGCTCTAATAACCCCCCAAGGCCAAGAATTCAACATCAGGCATTCCAGCTTTGGAGAAAGCAGGAGAAAACCTCGTCAATTATACTCGGCTGAAGGCAAACCATAATTGTCAGGGGCAAAAAACTCCCTGGAATACCCTATTTGAGATTCTACGTCTCAGGAGACCGAACCAATCAAAAATATTCTACTAGCACATTTTATTACAAACCCCACGGGGCCATGGTCAAAATTATTCAAATAAAAAAGTGAATAGCCAATATTGGCTAGACAAGCAAACAGATCAACTGATACACTGGAATCAGACTTTGAACAAGTCTATCAATTGGTGGCTCCTCAGGTAACCCAACTTATGGTACAAAAAGTTGGATAACATCTGGCTCCAACTGCGGGACGTGTTCTCGATCTAGTCTCTTATGCAAGGAGAGCATACGAGAACCCTAGAATCTCTGGTTTCCATATCCTATAAAAACATCTCAACTTGACAAGAAAACCTTAGTAGCACAAGTTTTATGAAAAAGAGCCAATGATCCAAAAGTTGCTTTATTCAAAGAAAAAACTTAACTGAAAATTTTCTTTATTTATAAGTACATAAAGAAAATGTTAAAATAAATGCTCACTTTAAGGATCCTATTTTCCTACTCTAAGCATGATACAAAAAGGGTTACGTGTAATCATATATCCAGTGTAGCCACCTAAGCATTTTATTAATATAAAAAGGTTTTTCCTTGTCTTCGGTTACCAACCAAAGTAAGGACACAATTTCCAGAAAATGCAAATATGCGTGATGATCCAGAATGGACGGGCTGGATGAGGAATCATAGGCATGAAGAATGTCATCAAAATTCTTCCCAAACTGGTAGATGCTTGCGTAGGCTGCTTCTATCCATGACTGGATAGCGCTGATATACAAATCGGGATAATGTGGCAAGTCGACTACTCCATCATGTTGATCATCAAGGATTATCAAATAATAACTCGTTGTATAAGCCCCAAGGTGCTCCAAAACATAAGGAACATCTATATGTGAAGACGACGGTTGAGAAAAAACTTCAACTAGTTGTATCCCATCTGACTCTTTACCACACTTATTTTTCAAATCCTTATTACCAATACTTAGATACAACTCTGACTGATCATATGAAAACTCTAACTGTTCTTCCTTATAACTTTTATAAGTCTCAGAATAAAAACTTCCCTTGCTAGACATATCATAGATGAGATTCTCAAAAATATTTTCAAAAATATCATAAGTTGGATTTTCAATAAAAGTCCAATAATCATCATCGCCATCTATGTCGGATATGAGAGATGCCTCATCACTGCTATCAAGTCCTTGGCTACACTCCTCATTCTGCTCAAAACAATCTTCTTCAAAAAGTTGGGTTTCAAAGATATCACATGGGACACAGCTTTCCAAATATTTGTCATCCTGTGGAGAGCATGGAGGACTCTCATCACATGAAACCTTTAAAATTGGATTTTCAATTGAAGTCTCGTAGTTGTCATCCATCTTAGAAGAAAGGGATTCTTCGTCACCTGTATCACATCTGATTCTATATCCCTCCTCATGATCATAGTCATCTTCTTCAGAAAAAAGGTCACAAGGTAGTAAACCTTCCAAACTATCATCATTATGCTCATTAGTAGGATTAGTGCTAAATTTTTTAGTGAAATCATCCAATTGTTGACTATAATCTTCAAATTGACCCTGGGTTTCTATGGTGACAGGATGGATCTGTCCAACTATGTTAATGTATTCAGGATCTCTTGAATATTGTTTTGCCTCTCTCCAAATTTCTCCATAAATATCATGCATGTCATCTACATATTTTATATACTCAGGCTTTCTTGATCATGCTTTAGGACCACAACCCTCTGGAAAACCATGCTCCTAAATATAGCATGCATAATAGCAGGAAGATTCTTCATGAAGGTCTTCACATGCCCTACAAAATGGCGTGTAAGTTTCGACCATGTTAGCAGGCTCTAACTGATGAGGAGGCCTCTGGTCATGGCTGGGATTTCTTCTTTGCCATGTTGGTTTTGTAGGGAAGGTTCTAGGAGGTGGTGGAGGTTGAGTTCTTTCAATAGTCATGACCCGATTCTGAACCTCTTTAATCTCTGCTAAGTGTCTTTGTTCTGCTTCCTCCATATTTTTCTTCATCTCCCTTTTTATTTCAATCATTTGTTTTTCATAGGCATCCTTCATAGCTGGTAAAGGATACTTGTCTTTAGGTTCACTAATTTTCAAAGGAGTTGAAGACCTTGAATAACCCTGGAGGTTAGATTCACCATATGACTGCATATTCTTATCAATTTTAATGGCCAAATTCTGAGCTTGAAGCAGTGTGGTTGGCTCCTTGTCTCTAATCTGGTATTGGATCTTGCCACTTAATGCTTCTATGTAATAATCCAAAGTAGAAGTTGTAGGAGGAGCATAAGTAGCAGGGATGGAATTTGATAACTCTGTGAACCTATCGTTGAATTCATCCATGGTTTCCATATCAGACTTCTTCATACTAGTCAAGGCTGCCAATAGATGTCTAGTCTCCTTTTTGCTGCCAAACTTTCCAAGAAAAGCAGTCTTGAAGTCTGCTAAGGTGGCGAAAGAATTGTTCGTCAAATTATCGTACCAGTTGCCAGCCTTTCCATCCAAAGACAAGGAAAACAAGGTCATGTAAACATCTTCATGCCTATCAGTACCCCTGACATGGGCACCACAGTGTCTGGTGAAATTCTTGATATGCTGCTCAGCGGAGAGGGAGGCATCAGTTCCATTATATGTCGTAAGCTTGTCGATAGCCTTGTTAGGGATATCATGAGGATGACCTACTATCTGAGCAAAGTTAAGTTGAGTAAAAAACTCACCCATTGGATTAAGGAAACAGTTATTATTTTGAAAATTTTCTAAGTTTTCTGGAAATAAAAGATGGATGTCTGAAATAGACTCAGATCCAAGTTCTGCAAGGATCCTACGAGAACATAGTTTGTTTAATCTTCTCCTTAAGACCTTTTTGGGGTCAGGGATGAAATCAACCAAACCTACAGAGTTTCTTCTACTAGAATACCTTGAGGTGTTAACTGACAGTGGAGTCACTAGGTGGCCTTAAGTCTAATTTCAGAGAGTGATTGGACTAAAAATATACCAAAAAGGATAAAAAGATAAAAAACTAAAAGGAACAAAGGTCATCCAGGAACAAAAATATTTGTCCCCAACAACGGCGTCAAAAGATGTTGTCCGTCGATTGCACACCAGCAGCAGAGATCTTTCGAAAGCTGTCTCCTCAATTAGGAAAGTGGGAGAGGTGTGACCTTGGGGGCATGCACAGAGCTACGTACTATCACCTACTCCTAGCTCCTCCGTTTAGGCTAACTCCTAATGAAGCCAAGGGGGGTAGTCCCTACAAAAGAGTTTCTATGGCTCTTAAGTTGTTAAAGTGTTTTGATTAGTTGCGGATGCGGATGGGTGTTGTTTAGGAGTTATTATGAATTGAAGTGTTTGTTTATTATGAATATGACACTAAATCAAAAGCAATCCACGTTGCTAACAAGAGATTACAAAGATAAGCAAAAATTCTAGACTTTAATAGTGCATTCAGAGAAAGAAATTACGATAAACCATAGACCATTGATCAGATAATATGATTATGCAAATTAAAAAGGACCAGTGCCTTATGGAGTCAATGAAGCTGAAATGCGCTAGAGAATTAAACACAAGTCTAGAAATCAATCTAGTGAATGTTAGGTGATGCGAGTGCTCTTGGTAGATTTTAAGAGTTTTTTGTTTGTGATCTTCACTTATGGTGGCTGGATGTCCTAACCGGTAATACCTTCAGTGGCTCTGTTCGAAGACATGACGGACTTGTCTGGGGTCAAAGGTAAGTGTTCAATAACTTAACTACCAGTTCCCAGATTAGGTAGCCTGACGCCCACACTTAGAATTTTTCCACATGCCTTGGTATTTATCGAACAATTCCGGTGCGTTGGTTATGGGGAAAAGTTTTATTTAAGTTCTTCTTGTGGGTTTTAGAGATCCAATGCCATTTCTAGGTATTTCGATCGAAGATCGGTCAGAGCTTACTTTAGCAAGGAGGGAAGCGAGTTAATTAATTAAAGAGATGTGAGTTGCGAATTTTATTAAGTTTATTAATTAAGACTCTCCGACAGAGAGTGCTCTTGACCCTGCCTTATGACAGTGGTTCAAGAGACTTAGCTAATCTAAATGAGACTAATGCAGGGATTATGAAAACCTAGGATGCTCTCCGATAGAGAGTGCTTTTGACTTGTGTTTTTGCAAGTTCAAGAGTCTTACTTAAGAGTTAATTGATTAAACAATGTGAATAAAAAAAGCAAAGATGATTTATTAAACTCTCCAATAGAGAGCACTCTTGATCCACCTTGTGTTGTGATTCAAGAGATTTAAACAGTTGATTTACTTAGAAAGATAAACAATTAAAAGAATTGAGTAATCAGCTTAATTAAAAAGTGATGAATTGACAATTAGTATTCTAAGATTAATAAGCAAATCTAATTTAAGCATGAATAAGTAAACACAACACAATCCTCCCCAAATGGGGGAGGATGAGAGTGGGGACTTAAAAACCCCACTCAAGCACAAGATCTTTATTAAACTTTATTGCAATATGCCTTAAGGATTTTAATCCTTGAAAGGACTTTTCCAATGAAAACAAAGTAACTCTACAATTATTAAAACTTGTAAAAAGGAGAGTGCTTTTTCTTTACTTGAAACTTTTCTTGAAATTTTTCTCGAACTTTGTAAAAAGGGAAAAAAACTTGAATGAAAACAAAAGAACAAGATAAAGCAAGGCTGAAAATAATAAGGAAAGGATATGAAGATGGAAGGAAAACAAAGATAAGGTCAACGACAAGAAAAGGGAGGAATAGGGCAGCCTACTATGAGGCCAAAGGAGTATAAAGAATGATGAAAATGGGGCAGCGATGAAGAAGGAAGATGGCTGTAATAAAAATAAAAAAAACAGGACAGCGAACAAAAAGGGGAGGAAAAGGCCAAAAACAAGATGGAAGAAGGCCCAAAAACTAGGGCAAAAAGAGCCAAAAAAGGGGCATAACTAGGGCACACTAGGGCTGTCGAAAAAGAATAAAAGGAGTGGTAAAAAGAATAAAATGGGGTAGTTAAGAAGGAAAGACAAGAAAGGGAAAAACCAAGCAAGGAGGAAAACGCTAGCAAGTAAGAAAAACAAGCGCATCAAGGAGCAAAGAGAGAACTAGAAGAGGGAAGTTTGGTAACCAAGAAAGTATTTGAAATTATGGATGGAACCCAAGAGAGAGAGCTAGACTCCCAGCTTTATTTTTTTATTTTGAAGAGGAAGCTCTTTGTAGGTCCTGCGATGAAAGTGTTAGATTAAAAAGGTTTCTTGAAGCCTGGGATAGAAGCAACTGAGCTCACACCCTTCTTCAACCTGTGAAGCCTGAAAACACACTACAACTCAACACAAAACGTGAGATCAAAATACATGCTAGTATGCTAAGCAAATTGAACCATGATCAAAATTACGTATATACTGATTACTCATGTCCATCAAAATACTAATCTACTTCGCATAAACAATCAAGTTGAACTACAAATGATTGTTCTATTGTGCCAACAATGGCCCTCTTGAGCTAACAAATAAACAATTTAATCTCACATAAGCATTAAAGAAAATAGGGGTTAGAGACAATATCACCTCAACCAATTGCAAAAAAGTACCACATCCAAGAGCTCATGGACCTCCAAAGTCTGATCTTTATTAACAAATTAAAGCAAATGATTGATACAATTTCTCAGAGTAACTCTGCTTGCAAAGTCCATGCAAATAGAGCTGAAAGAGCCTCTTTTTAACAAATGAGAGAGTGCTAAAACCCTAAAACCGAAAAACCAACCCTAACCAGCTTAGCCACCTAACAAAGAGCCCATACCTAAACTAGAGAACCGGGAGTGAGGGGAGGCCTCCACCCGGGCAAGGTGCCCCCACTCCAAACCTATGCACTGAAAACAAGCCAAGGATGAGGCCACATGTGTAAGTCTGGATATAGGTAAGCTCATCCTTTAGGTCTGGTAGGAGCATGAGCTAGGTTTGGGAAGCCCTCTGATGGTGTAAGCTTCAGTCTTCACCTTGATCAAATCACCGGACCAATGAGAGCTCTCCATCTCATCTTTAGTTGGAGATGACATGTCTGATAACTGATAATAAATTAATTTCTCTCTTAATGATGACTAAAGCTGAGTTATGATAACTCCAATCATCATAAGTGTTCCATGAGATGTCATTTAGTTTTTTATTTTACTTAATTTGGATTAATTTGGAGAGTTTTAGTTTTCTCCAAAATAATCATTTTTTTTAATAAAAATCACTTTTTAATAAAAATCATTTTTTTACTAAAAATCATTTTTTACTCAAAATTGACATTTTTTACTCAAAATTGACATTTTTTAGTAAAAAGGCATTATGTGTCCGATTGCTGATCTGAAAGTTTGTTCTGACTGGATGGCTGATCAAGAATGATTTTTGGCTTAAGGTTAGAGCCTTCAATCAATGAATTGTGAGTCCATATCACGAACGGGTTGTTTCCATTTAATTTATGGAAAAATTAACCCAAAAAACTTAAAAAAAGTAATTAAAAATTAAAAAATAATTTTTCACAGTTCGAAAAAGTTTTTTTTGAATTTTTTTTATGTGTCCAGATGACTTAGGACATGACCATGATCTATCTAAATAATGTATAGTAGGCTTATAACACTCAGTTGGGCTTTAATAACCCCCCAAGGCCCAGAATTCAACATCGGGCATTCCAGCTTTGGAGGAAGCGGGAGAAAACCTCGTCAATTATACTCAGCTGAAGGCAAAGCATAATTGTCAGTTGCAAAAAAATCCCTGGAATACCGTGTTTGAGATTCTACGTCTCAGGAGACCAAACCACTCAAAAATATCCTACTAGCACATTTTATTACAAACCCCGTGGGGCCATGGTCAAAATTATTCAAATAAAAAAGTGACTAGCCAATATTGGATAGACAAGCAGACGGATCAACTGATACACTGGAATCAGACTTTGAACAAGTCTGTCAATTGGCGGCTCCTCAGGTAACCAAAATTATGGTACAAAAAGTTGGATAACAGGCCCCACCTACGACCATGTCAGAATGGATCATAGACTGATCACTTCCCCTTGGAAGGAACCTCTATCTAGAGAACACCGGGATTTTCCCAGAAGTACTCAAACTTCACTCTGGCTAATGTCTTAGTCAACACATCAGCTATATGTTCACCCATCGCAGCATACTAGAGCTTCAATGCTACCCTCTCCACCATATCCCTGATATAGTCATTAGAAAAAATTTCAACTCAAAATGGGCCTCTTAAGGAAAATTAATAAAATAATAGTTAAAATAATAAAATAATATTTATTAATTTTGGAGGACGAAAAGAAAAAACTACTTTTTTGTTCGTATTTTTGACATATCTCCCTCTGTTTTTACTCAAATTTCGATTAGAAGAGCTCATTCGATGCAAAATTAAATTCCACATCGAACACATACCCACTCAGCATACTTTTGACGGTCCCATCTACCCCAAAAATAATAAATACCTGAAAAAACGTGATGATGACATGATCATCACGTTTGTTCAGGTATTTATTATTTTTGGGGTAGCTGGGACCGTCAAATGTATGTCGAGTGCATACTTGTTGGATGTGGAATTAAATTCCACATCCAACGAGCTTTTTCTATCGAAATTCAAGTAAAAACACAGGGAGATATGTCAAAAATACAAACAAGATAAGTAGTTTTTTTTATGATACCTATCCCCAAATTTATATTTAAAAATTGTTTAAGAGGCACTCCCTTACTGAATTTTAAAGCATTTTCATTAGATAATACATGATGACATGGAATTTGTATTGTTTTTGGAAGGACCATTTTAAATTGAAATTTCCTATAATGGGTATTTGATCTCGATATGTGTTACAAAGAGAAATTCCTATGGCTTGGTGTTATAGCTGATTTCACCACTCTAGGTGAATCACACTTTGTATGGCCTTCCCCTATCCTACTGCAGACTCCTTAGAACCCATGGACCATTTTTTATCCTTTTATGTTTCCTTGATCATCCCTAAAAACATGTGAAAAATGATACACGCGACTTTTTAACCTATAAGCGCATATATACGCAGGTTTGACCACTAAAACCGCGTACGCCGGGATGTGTACAATATCCAAATCCTTTTGGAGTTTTTCTTGACATGGATCCGACTCATTTGACTCCTAGCCTTCCATATGCCTTGATATCACTCATATTCGACCTTTCATTACCCCTTTGAAAAACTATATAAGGAACCCCTTGATACATTGAAGGATAAGAGAGAATTGAGAGCAAAGAAACTATAGTCCATTGTTGGCGAAACTTATGCTTGAGTCTGCATCCCTTTCTCCCTTGGAGCACTTTTGTGTTCTTCCCAAGATTTCCTTTTGCTTGTGAGCTTTCTATCTAGTGATGGAGGATTGAAGTGGTGGAGGCCCAACTGGGGGATTCAATTTCTCTGATTCGCAGACGTGCCATCAGAGGTTGTGTCTTGTAATCTCTGATTTATATTAATAGAAATATCTTTTCCTGTCGAATAATATGTGTTTGAATGAATATTTTATCCATTGGATTATGTCAAATTCTTATACATTATTGATTATATATGCTAGAATATATATAACACCATGATATATAGAATGCTTGTATTGTTTACTTGTTGTTGAGAAAGTAATCTATCAATTCAAGCTGAAGTTGGAAAGCTCAACAGGGATCTACTTCAACCATCCAGAATAAGGTACGAGGTCTGATCCTTTAGTGCTAGACATTTCATTTCTATTGCATATTGGAAAGGATTGATTTCTGGAGTCAAGTTGTCTGTTGTGGTACCCCAAGCCATAGGAATTTCTCTCCGTAATAGAATTGGCGACTCCACTGGGGACATTCCTTGTTTTTATTTGGGGGTTTGCAGGCACAATGGGCTTGATATTATTGACTTGCTCTTTGTTTCTCCTTGTTTTTGTGTTGTATTTTATAGTATGTTCATCCATTGACACTCCCCTTTATTGGTTTGACCCTTGGACTGCTTTTTACCACTGCCTTCTTTGTATACACAGGTTTTTGGCCAAAAGTCACGTAAATATGTAGCTGTTCTTCAAACAGTCTCGTACATCCTCCCTTTTGGTGAGTTTGATGTTGTGGGAACTTGTTGGGTGGGTTGTGAGTGTGGTTGGGTCTTCCTTGGGTCTGATGTTGTCTGTTGGATGCTTCTTTTGTGACCAGAAACCAATTTTTCATTGATTTTTATTTGAAAGTAGTTTTAGTCATTTATCCTTTTTGTTTTTCCATTAGTGCATTGCTATTTTTTGTCTTGGTGTCTTGCTGAGCTTGTGTTTTATACTTGTTGCGGAGACTGAGAGGTTTAGATGAATTTTACTGCATTTTTCATTCTTTTATATTGAAAAGTACAAAGTAGTTGCACTCTTAGTTGCATCTTAGATATGGATTTGAGGAGGTACTTGCATTGGATTTCTTGGATGAGAGTTGTGTTTAGGCTTTCATATAGGAAGGATTGCATTGGCATTCAGAAAGGAATATATATTTATGCATCTCATGTAGTGGCATACCCTATTTCTCATTTGACAAGGATTGCACTTAGTATTGTTTGTTATGGTGTGCACTTTTATTTCACTGCTGACTCTACGTATTACTAGTTGCATGGCCATTTCCCTTTGAGTAATTACAGTGAACTAAAATCAACGCTTAAGTAAAATGAACTACACTCTTTTATTTTATAGGGTGCACCAACAAGCTTAGGTTTTAGGATCTTGGAATAGTTCATTGTAAGTCAATTCTTCAAGATCACTAAACAACAACATGTATGTGTCTGTCTAGGTGAGTGTGTGAAATCCTTGGTATAACCAGTGTTTCTCAGGATCCTCCTCTCAAAACGAAGTTAAGCACGAGGCAGTGTGAGCAGTTATTGATTGGGATGACCCCTAGTCATAACTGAGTAGCACCGAAGATCTTTCCAGGATTGGATTTGTATCTGGGGGCTCTTCCAAGAGTTTCGGGATTTGCTACCCTGCCCATACGGTCAATCCCACCTGCGACTGTCCGCCTAAGCATTGATTATATTGAGGTGACCTTAGTGGCCTTACCTAGGATAATAAGGGGGTACTTTGCAGGGATGATTCTGCGGGTGTCCCAGCCAGGTAGGGGTTGGATAGCACAGTCACTTTATGCGTTGAAGCTGAGGGCCACTATAATTGGTTACGTACCTCCACTTATAGTGTATGGGAGTTTTGAGCCTCTCCTAGGTGAGACATACCTACTGCATTCAGGAGCTCACATATCCTTCCCTTGGTTTGCTTGTATTTTGGCTGTATATTTTCTTAGGAGCATGCTCTTTGTGCAATAGTTGGCCTTTGGGATCGTGGTTACTTGAGTATATTTATGCTCTCTTGAGTTCAGGTCCTTTTATTTTCAGCATGCCTGGTATCCTATCACCCGTCCTTGGTCCTAGTATGGACCCTGGTGTCAGACTTGGGGGCATCACATCCCCTTACCAGGCTCATAGATTTGGAAATGGTCACATTCCACCCTCTACTCCATTTGTGGAGGATGTTGACTCCCTTCTCTTGGTATTTTACACTGATGGTCACCCTCATGGGGATGTTAGTGGATGCGTGAACGTTGGGTCTCCACCTTACTTTGCTTTTTTATGTCCCATCGTTCACCACATTGTTTCCTTTGGGTGCATTTGTCATGATCATTCCTCCCTATTCGCTATAGTTTGGATTCTTTATTGACTATTTTGGGTTGTTTTAAACTAATATGGTTGTCATGTGGGGTCCATCTTTTGAACACTCTCTCCGTGGTTTCGACCCGTTCGTTCCTATCACAGGTATTATCTCTGAACTGGCATATAGGTTAGGATATCACATCCGCTTGCACTTATGTATTGCCTTATGACCGTTCCATCTTAACCTTAGGTACGAACCCATTCCATGGTATCACGGAACCCTCATGCTATTGTTAGAAGTGGTACTATGTGAATGGTAGAGATTTCCTATACATGGGTGTCCTAGTTAGCTCCCTTTTGCATTTGGTACCCATGCTGTGAGTCTTCTCTTAGGTCCGGGAGTCCCTTTTAGTCCTGCCATGTCCTTGAGCAAGAGCTTCATACTCCTCTTGAACTTTATGCTGGCCATTCCCTGGGGACTCCCTCATGTCAAGTTGTGAATGCATTATCATGAGTTTTTCCTGCCTTATTGAGCTTTATTACGGCTCTCTTGACATTGCGTTTCAGCCATATAGCCCGAGCTTGTCTCATGTCTAGCCATGCAGAGCCATTGTTTATATCCTTTGCAGCTTGTTTCCTTTTTTACCAAGAGGGGATTTTCCCCCGAGTGTCAATATCCTACACATGTATCCTTGCATTGAGCATAGGTATGTTGCACTGCTTGGAACTAGTTTGTTTTCCCTTATGACACTCGTTTCCTCCTAGTCTGTAACTATAAAGATAGTTTATTCTTTTTTCAAGATTTTTAAATAACTGAAAAAGTAAAAAAAAAAAAAAAAAAAAAAATCCGGACAAGGAAAGATGTTATCTTTGGCAGCTGTCGAGTCGTGTTGCCTTCGAACAGAGAACTTTATATCACATCCATTGGTTGGGTTATAGTTTGGCTTAGGAGATGTACTCGTTTATCTGAGTTTATCTCCACTGACTTGTTAAGCTTCCAGTCCCTATGGATCCTCTATCGATGCCTCCTGTCTCGCAGAGATGTCCCAGTTTGTATATCGAGTCTATGCTACCTTCATTCAGTCACCATACGTCGTTATGCTCTTGTTTGAGGGAAGTTGAAGCCTGTGTCGGCCATTCCTCAGTTATCTTGACTTTGCATGTCGGCCATTCCCAGTACAGTTACTGGTTCGTGCACCTTATGATCGAGTCCTTCCACATTATATAGCTTTGTTGAGTACCTCATGTTGGATGATGGGGGATGCCTTAATTCCCTCCTTCTAGCGGATTTCATCCCATCAACTCCAGATCATTTATTCTGAGATCGGAATCTAGAGTCATTTTGAGTGCCTTGAGACTTGCATTCATCAGTGGCAGGTTCTCTCACCATCGAAAGTCTTTGGGAATACATCAATGTCCCCTGATCGATGGATCCTCTCAAGTGTTTGACCTCAACACATCTATTCACACTTGTTAGTTTTCACTCTAGTACCTTGATTCCCATTTTCATTATCGGTGGGTGATCTCGCATCTATTAACAGTATACATCAATGACAGGTAATCAGAGGATGGACTACTATGTTCAACCTCGACACCTCTATTCCCATAGTAGGACATGTACTCGTAGCGGTTTGTGTAGAAGACTTTCCAGATTGCTGGCATCTCCTATATGCTACCTCCTTGATCATGCCAGTGTTCATGAGATTTCAGCTCTCGTGACTTGATTCCAGTATATGTCAGATATTTCCATCCACTATGGAGATCTTGATCTGTTATTGTTGGGCAATAGGGCAGACCCGGGTTTAATCCTTTTATGTCGCACCAACAAAAGACCCACAGTGTTGGCCCTTTCGGCAACAACCTCCGCGCAGGTTGCAATCTCACCCGAAACAGCTATGGGGTGCCGCAGAATCAGGTTTCTGCAAGCAGAGAGGGGTATTACTATACCTTAGCCTTTAATAAACTTATTATCAAATAATTACAAAGCTTTACCATTCATTCATATCCAACTTTGCAGATAGGTAAACAATCGTGAATTGCTCAACCCACTACAGTGAATTCACAGTGAAGCTTGTTATTAGCAGCGATCTAATTTATCAAATGTGTACAGTTATTAATGCATAAAAGATAACAGAAATAGAAACAACACAAGAAACCACAACACCAGATATAATGTTGTTCACCCCCAGTGTAGGGGCTACGTTCACAAACTGTGTTTTATTCAACTTGCTACAAAACCACAGTTTTGATCTGTGCACTCAGCTGCAGATCCCTTCGGTCCTTAAAAGCCGTGCACATAGCAGCAGGCCTCTGTGCACATAGCTGCAGATCTTTCCTTAATCTTCTTACAAAAACCCTCTGCGCACACAGCTGCAGAGGTCGTCCACGCACATAGCTGGGACTTAACCTTTCCTTACAAAATCAGCCTTAGCCTCGCCTTAATATTTCTTACATCATAAAACCTAACCTTTATTATTTACACAAGTGCTTATTTATATCACACTATTTACAAAAACATGGATTCAAAACCATGGGCACCCAACCCTAAACCCTAGTCTTAAGCCGTGGGTTTATTACAATAGAGGACTTTGACTCAACCCCCAACACCCTTAAGACTATTTTGAGTCAAAACCCGTGGAGTTACCCATCTTAAGGACCATTAAGGTGCACGCCCCAACAGGCCCCTAAGACTCACCAGTGTCCCTTCCCAGGGCACTTATCTGCTCCGCTGGTGGTAAGATTTGCTTGGCGAAGACGCTGTGCACTGGTTCCTGGAGTCCTTCCTGCTGACTGTTGGCTGCCTGCTTCTTTCCTTTTTGATATTTATGTTGAGCAAGGCCTTGTGGATTCATATGCAACCCCATCCTTTGCTAGGGTTTGCGACACTTAACCATCCATAGTTTGGGGTCCCGTGGGATTACGTGTCACGCTGCATAATACACACAGCTGCCATAGTTCTGCTACACTGAGATTTCAGGGCAGGGTTCCCCAGAGTCGGTTGGCGAGGTCTTATGGCCTTCGTTGCTCCATGTTAGAGCAAATTTGTGCCTGCCTTCACCTGATTTAGAGAAAACTTCTGCCTGCTTATGTACCTAAGTCGAATATGACTGTACTGGTGGATTACTCAAAAGGTTCTATAGACCTCTCTCTCTAAACTCGCGTACTAGCTCCTGGACTTCACAATTGTTTGACATGGCTCCAGTCGAGCAAACTCCAAGAAGTGCTTCGAGGAAGATTTCACAAGCCAATGTAGCTTACTTATAGAATTCCGTTACAAAATCTTTCATCATAGTGTATTAATGACACCAAATCTACTTGAATGCCAAAAATCTCGTCACACCCGGCCTCAGATTTTCCCAAAATATCATAATTACGGGTATTGAGAGTAGCTCACGTGCCATTGCCACCAAATTCATTTTGTCCCATCCATCACATTCTACGCTGCGACATAGTTTGAACCTACGACACAATGGCCACCTTCCACTTCGACACAGTATGACCCTGCGACCATTGACCAACCTTCGGCTTCCCATACTTCATCCTTCAGACTGCGACATTCCCTAGTGCTACAAGCGGCTTCTCTTATGGTTTAGTACCCAATTTCAGCTGTTCTGGGTACGTAGACTTGTCTTTGTTGGTGCTACCTCTGATTCTGAGTACCTAACCTGTCCCTGTACTTTTTTAGACGACTCGCATTTATCATAGAAGGAAAAAGTTTTCCATTTAACTTAGCTAGCTGGACTGCGCCCCCATCAGTAAATTTATGTACTATATATGGTCCCTTCCAATGTGTCTTGAACTTTCCTCGGAACTTCATGAATTTGCTGTCATAGAGGAGCACAAGATCACCCTGCTGGAATTGTTTCTTCTTGATGTGTCTGTCGTGCCACGCTTTTTCTCGATCTTTCTACACCTGTTGCTGGAAACCTACAATAAATCTATCTTCTTCGAGTTCTAATATTTGTTTCAGTCTCTCTGTCATTATGGATGGGTCATCCATCTCGGTGAAAGTAGATATTCTGAGGCTGGGAACAATGTATTCCATGGGCATGACGGCTTCTTGACCATAAACTAGTCGAAAAGGTGTATGGCCTATTAACTTTTTGTAAGTAGTTCTGTAAGCCCATAGCACTGCTGGAATGTGAAGGTCCCAATCATTTCTGTTAGCATTACAAACCTTTGTCAAAGCATGTTCAACTATCTTATTAAAAGCTTCGACAGTCCCATTTGCTTATGGATGATAGGCTGTACTTTTCTGATGATATACTTGAAATTCTTCAGTCAGCACTTCAGTGGTTTTATTTAAGAAATGTGATCCTTGATCGCTCATAAGGATGCGAGGGCATCCAAACCTGGACAAGATGTGATTGAAGATGAATTGCGCAGCTATAGCAGCGCTACAGTTCTTGACTGGTTGGGCTTCAGCCGACCGGGTAAGGTAGTCACTTGCTGTAATGATATATCTCGCTCCAGACTTCTTCGCAGGGGGGTTGATAGGGCCAACAAATTCAATAGCCCATTTGTCAAAATATTGTAAGGCTACCTGTGGAACTAGGGGCATTTCATCCCGCCTGGATGGTTTGCCTGTCCTCTGACAGACATCGCAGGTGTGGCAATATTCTCTTGCATCCTTATGAACTGTGGGCCACCATAGGTCGGCTGTCAAAATATTCTGTGCGGTGGCTTTCCCTGCATAATGACCTCCTGCTGTGCCAGAGTGTGCTTCAGCCAAAATTAGTGGCCGTTCATGCTCCAGGACACATCTGTGTAGTATTTCATCTGGTCCCATTTTATATAGCTGTCCCGCGATTAAGGTGAAGTCTGCTGCTCGAACCACCAACTGCTTCTTCTGCTGTGTGGTCATCTCGGGAGGTGGAAAACCTGTAGATAAGTACTGAAAAAAAATTTCCTGAAAATATTCATCAACCATCTGGATAGCAAATAATTGGGCATCAGGAAGACCTTCGTCCAAATTGGTAGGCTCTTCGCCTGATTCGAGCATCGACAAGTGGTCAGGTCCTAGGTTAAGTCTTCCAGGCTTAACGATGATCTCAAAATCATATTCTTGGAACAGGATCAACCACCGACATATTCTTCCACCTAGGACAGGCTTGTTAACCAAATACTTCAAGGCTGAATGATCAGTAAACATCTTAAAATGAGATCCTAGCAGACAGTGTCGAAACTTCTGTAGTGCATATACCATAGCGAGGCCTTCGCGTTCTGTTGTAGTATAATTTTTCTCTGCTGTGGATAATTTTCTGCTTGCAAAAGAGATAGGGTGATCGATATTACCTGCACCTGACTGAGTTAGCACAGTACCCAGAGCAATGGAGGATGCGTCGACATGCACATGGAACTCTTTGTTCCCGTCAGGAAATACTAGAATGGGGGTGGTGACCATTTTTTCCTTTAAAATATCTAAGCTTGCTTGACATTCTGGTGTCCACTCAAACTTAATATCTTTCTTTAGCTGCCTCTCGAACGGAGCGGTAATCTGAGCATAGCCTTGGATGAATTTCTTGTAGTAGCCAGTGTGACCCAGCATCGTGTGAATTTTTTTGACGGACTTCGGAGGTGGCAGGTTCACAATGATAGCGATCTTCGCAGGATCCATCATCAATCCCTGCTTACATACAACGTGACCAAGCAGAATCCCAAAGGGTGCACACAAGATACACTTTTTTAAGTTCAAGGAAATTTGGTGCTGTCTACACTTGTTCAACATAAGTCTCAAACTAGTTATATGGTCTTTTACTAGCCCAAAAATAGTCCAATCATCAAAGTAAACTTCTAAGAATTTATGTATGTATTCCTTAAACGCGGAGATGACTACTCGAGAGAATATAGCAGGTGCATTCTTCAGCCCAAAGGGCATGACAGTATACTGGAAGGATCCCATTTCGGTGGCAAAGGTTGTCTTATGTCGGTCCTCTGGAGCAATTCAGATCTGATGGTAGCCAGAAAAACCATCGGTAAAAGAGTACACTTCTTGACCCCCGACATTGTCGAGCACTTCGTCTGTAAAGCGGGTGGAAAAAGGATCATGCAGACAGGCATCATTGAGTTTCCTTAGATCGACACAGATTTGGATTTCACCCTTAGTCTTCTTTTCCTGGACCACCATAGGACTGACCCACTCAAATTCCTCAACTGGCTCAATTATTCTTGCAGCAAGCATCTTATCCAGCTCCACCTTAACCTTTTCTTTATACTTCGGATTCAATCTATAAGGAGGGTGTTTCACCGGTTTTGCATCGGGTTTCAAAGGAATCTTCATTACACCAATATCACCCAGGATACCCTTCATTTCGGAAAACTTCATGGGAAAGAGATCTTGGTATTCGTGGAGAAGTTGGGTTACCTTGCTGACCGTTTCATCATCCCAATAGTCGTCGATTGCAGCAAGCTTAGGCTGTTCTTCGGATCCAATGTTGACTGTGCATGTCTTCAGGGGCTGAGTTACTTTCGGGGCTTCGACTGCTCGTCCATGCACGTCGCAACATCCTTCTGGCTCAGGGATAGTGATGTTGCACGGGTCGTCATCTTCGTCAATTGCGAAGTTATAACATTCGACTGTGTGAGCTTCTTGTGTGGGCCAATCAGGTCGATGTTCTAGTACTTCTTGGTCATAAAATACCTTAGTATGGATTAGCCTGATAGCTGCTTCTAGTGCTGGACAGACATCATTAGTAGAGAAAGTATGCATAAAACTATGAACAAGATAGTCCCAACTTACAGTATCTTGGCGGAGCACAGCCTCCGCATACCAATATTTTGCTATCGGTTCCAGCGTGTGCACAAATCTATGTACCCATTCATTTTGAGGGACATACTACCATGCCTCGTAGCATTTTGCCAAATGTTCCTAGGGACTAGAATTTCCATCAAACTTGCTTCGCAGCTACTCCGGCAGGTCCTTAAATCGCAGGTACAGGAGCTTCTGACAAGCTTCCCAGCTAGGGATCCATTTCTTATGGGCCTTCCACCACCTGGCCACTGTGGCTCAAAATGCGGAGTCCAGAGCTTCCACTTTTTGTGACTCAGGTATCAAGCCTGAGACCTGGGCAATGAACGGTTCAGGGTCGTTCAAGCCATCAAAAATAGGTAAAGTGTTTGGTTGTGAATTGATCCATCTGAGGGACTTGGTAGTCCGGGCACTGCTGCGCCCATGGTGCTCATATAAGCGGTTCTGCCAACTTTCTAAGTCATCTTCAAAGTCTGTCATACAGGAGCTACCAGACTCCCAACCTGCGGTAGGAGGATCCTCATAACCTTCTTCCTACGCGGTGATAGTGTAGATGGGCTCCATAGCATCCTGATCCTCTTGTCGGAGTGGTTCTGTGTACCATTCCCCTTGTGAAGGATCTAGGGGTAGGATGACTCTCAAGTATTTTCCTTCGAAGATCATTTGTCTCTTCTTTAGGTTAATAACTGCAGCATTTTCCATTGCCCATTCAATTCCTAACAAGGCTGGGTAGGGGTTGTTGTCATCAATGATCTCAATTACTTCAAATTCCACGACAGTATTGACCCCGGAAATATCTATTTGGACACTCAGGAATCTTCCTAGAGGCACAATCATTTACTGGTTGGCTAGCCTCAGCTGGATAGGGGACCAAGCGAGGGTGGGTTTTCCCATTTGTTCCCAGGTTTGTTTAGTTAGCACATTTACGTCGGACCCTAAGTCCAAGATAACATCAGTCATATCGTATGCTCCTATCTGAGCATTCAATCTCATTTCTTTGCCGGTTCTGCTGACTCTATGAACAGTTTTATTCTGACCAAAACTTTGCTGAGGTCCGCAGGAAGCAATGACTTTCTCTAACTCAGTCAGAGCATCCTGATTTCTTAAAAGTTTGAGGAAAATCTGTAAAAAGGAAGATAGGGTACTTACGTTATCCAGCAGGGCTTCTTGGGGCTGTGAAGATAGTTGATGTGGTTACATAGGTGCAACGGATGTGCTAGGGCCAGCAAAATCTTTCTTGACTTCCATAAATGTCGCTCTTTCTCTTGTGATATCAAATGCTGGGATTTTCACAGGAGCCTTACGAACCCAAGCGTCAGCAGGCTGTTTTTCTGTATTCTGTGGGTGTGTTGTAGCTCCACTCAGTGTGACAACATTGATGGTTGCGGCAGGTCTGGGCTCAACTGAAATCATCTGGATGTTCTGCGTAGGGGTACTCTGTCGGGCCTAAATCTTATCTATGAGCTGCGGGCACTGCTCAATCACATGATCTACCACGCGGCAGTACCGACATGTCGTAGTGGGGTTCCGACAGTCGCGAGCCAAATGACCAGGTTGGTTACAATTGGAACACACCAACTAGCCTCGGCCTCTCCCGGCCATACCACCATGGCCTCCAGAGGTACCTCTACCGGAGGAACCCCCTTGGTAACCGTAGCTATCATTACTTGGGCCTTCATTGTGCACTCGGTAGGCGTCATAGGTGCGGCACTCATCCTCATTATGACCGACAGACTTGTAGAAATTACAGTAGGGGTTCTTAGGTCCTTGTCCATACCTTTGCAGCAGGTAAAAATTCTTGGGTCGATGCTGACCTGTCGTTCTGCAGAGCTCACAATATAGGACTTGTGGTGGAAATGGGTTTGGCGCACCTGTATGCAGGTATTTGCTTACCAGAGGGCATCGTTCCTTGTTGTGACCTTCGGTTCGACATTGCATACACCAAACCTCTTCGTGATCAGGTTTTCCCTTCTTCATCTCGCGAATTTCTAGGGCCATCGCTGCTAGCTGCGCTTGGATTTGAGCAAGACCCGAATCATCTCCAACAGGGGCAGTCTCTAGCTTCATTGCGATTTCCAGAGCCTCTTGCTGGTCAGCAACCTTCTGTTGCATGAGTGGAGTTCTGATATGTGGTAATAATGCTGCAATAAACCATTCTTTGTGCTGTGCAGGACTGATGGTGAAGCTGACTTGGTCCAGTAGAACTTTGAATCTCTGGTCAAAGTCCCACACGGATTTGCCGCGCCACTGTTGAATCTCTTTTAGTTCAGTGATGCTCTGTGATTCTGATTTAGGCTTCTTAAATTCTTTTGTTATGGCTGCCTTAATCTCGTCTAAAGTAGGGCTCTGAGTACTGGAGAATTTCATGAACCAGGTCAAATCCTGATCCTTGAAAGAAGTAATGAGATGCGCGGCTCTCACATCCGGGTCTGTAATTTTCTTCGCATTCCATACTGCTTCACATAAAAACCAGAACTGTTCTGGGTCCTCTAATCCTGTTCCTTTGAAGATGGGGAGCTTAATGTCATCAACTAGATTGGCCATGGTGGTTCTGGGAGGGTTGGGAGGGGAACAAGACGTTGATGGGGGGGGTTTACGGGGGTAGATTGACCTGTGGCCGGAATACTCAGACTTGGTTGACTGTCAGACTGCGTCGGAAATTCAGGGTTAACAAAGCGTCGCTGCGGGGTGACCGAAGGGTTTCCAACCAAAGGGTTTTCTTCAGAGTCTGACTCTTCAGGATTTACAGAGGAAAACACGGTATCCTGACCTAAGGAATAGGAGTCAAAATCTCTCTTGTACCTTTTTCCACTTCGCAGCAAACCACTTTGCTCGTCGAAGGTATTGTCACTTGCAAACATATGTTAGTACTACTAAGCTAACAGTCTAATTCAAACAGCAATATACCCTTTTCAGCCAATAATATCTTAATCCTCAAGCTTAATGAATTCAAAAACTTACCACGGGGGCCTTTGAAGAACTGCCTTTCAGCTTCACTGAAGGAGGTACTTGCGTCAATGGAAAACTCTGTCACAAAGGATTCCAACGTTCGCATCGTCCAAAAATCAACAGCGCAGGATACCTCGTTGTTCACATGGTGCACAAGATCGACCCTTGCGGGGGTCCACGCGAGAACCCGTCGAGCTTGGAAGTTCTTCCTTCTCTCTGTTAACCTAGACAACCACTGGTGCAACTCTATGTGGATACTACCAAATAAAATTTCATAAGCATCACAAAAAACATACCTTTGTAAAAAGTCACTTGCAGTGCAATGCAAATTTGTGTTCTCTTGCTGTGCGAATTTCAGATAAGTCTCAGCAAACCAATCACCGATTTCCTTCACAGACGGCCTCCAGAACATAGCCCTTGAGGTACGACGTAAACCCCTCTTGAGAAGATACTGAGCTCAACCAGCAACGGAACCAATTTGTTGGGAAATAGGGCAGACCCAGGTTTAATCCTTTTATGTCGCACCAACAAAAGACCAACAGTGTTGGTCCTTTCGGCAACAACCTGCGCGCAGGTTGCAGTCTCACCCGAAACAACTATGGGGTGCCGCAGAATCAGGTTTCTGCAAGCAGAGAGGGGTATTACTGTACCTTAGCCTTTAATAAACTTATTATCCAATAATTACAAAGCTTTACCATTCATTCATATCCAACTTCGCAGATAGATAAACAATCGTGACTTGCTCAACCCACTATAGGGAATTCACAGTGAAGCTTGTTATTAGCAGTGATCTAATTTATCAAATGTGTACAGTTATTAATGCATAAAAGATAACAGAAATAAAAACAACACAAGAAACCACAACACCAGATATAACGTGGTTCACCCCCAATGTAGGGGCTACGTCCACAAACTGTGTTTTATTCAACTTGCTACAAAACCACAGTTTTGATCTGCGCACTCAGCTGCAGATCCCTTCGGTCCTTAAAAGCCGCGCACACAGCAGCAGGCCTCTGCGCACACAGCTGTAGATCTTTCCTTAATCTTCTTACAAAAACCCTCTACGCACACAGCTGTAGAGGTCGTCCACGCACACAACTGGGACTTAACCTTTCCTTACAAAATCAGCCTTAGCCTCGCCTTAATCTTTCTTACATCATAAAACCTAACCTTTCTTATTTACACAAGTGATTATTTATATCGCACTATTTACAAAAACATGGATTCAAAACCATGGGAACCCAACCCTAAACCCTGGTCTTAAGCCGCGGGTTTATTACAATAGAGGACTTTGACTCAACCCCCGACACCCCTAAGACTATTTTGAGTCAAAACCCGTGGAGTTACCCATCTTAAGGACCGTTAAGGTGTGCGCCCCAACAGTTATATATCTTCAGCCATTATGGATATCATGGTCCTTTGTATATCTTCATCATGGAGATTCTGATCTATGTATATTGTATGTGACGATGACTACTTATGTGATATCTTGTATCATGCCTATTCATGGCAATTGTACTCTTATGTATCCAGGACTACTATATTTATTCACAGTTATATGCATAGTTGTATTAGTGTACTATGCTGATTGGATGGCTGGTCTTCCATTTGGGATTCTTCATCACTCCACTTCTGGGATGGAATTATAATGTATTTCGGCCATTGTATGACCCCTCTGACCTCACACATTAGGGGGAATCTGTTATAGCTGATTTCACCACTCCAGGTGAATCAGACTTTGTATGTCCTTCCCCTGTCCTACTGCAGACTCCTTAAACCCCATGGACCATTTTTTATCCTTTGATGTTTCCTTGATCATCCCTAAAAACATGTGAAAAATGATACATGCGACTTTTTAACCTAGAAGCGCATATATACACGAGTTCGACCACTAAAACCACGTACAGCGGGATGTGTACAAAATCCAAATCCTTTTGGAGTTTTCCTTGACATGGATCCGACTCATTTGACTCTCAGCATTCCATATTCCTTGAGATCGCTCGGATTCAACCTTTCATTACCCCTTTGAAAAACTATATAAGGAACCTCTTGATACATTGAAGGATAAGAGAGAATTGAGAGTAAAGAAACTATAGTCCATTGTTTCCGGAACTTATGCTTGAGTCTACATCCCTTTGTCCCTTGAATAACTTTTGTGTTCTTCCCAAGCTTACTTTTTTCTTGTGAGATTGCTATCTAGTGATGGAGGATTGAAGTGGTGGAGGCCCAAGTGGGGGATTTAGATTCTCCGGTTCACAGACATGCCGTCAGAGGTTGTGTCTTGTAATATTTGATTTATATTAATAGAAATATATTTTCCTGTCCAATAATGTGTGTTTGAATGAATATTTTATCCATTGGATTATGTCAAATGCTTATAAATTATTGATTATATATGATAGAATAGATCTAACACCATGATATGTAGAATGCTTGTATTGTTTAATTGTTGTTGAGAAAGTAATCTATCAATTCAAAATGAAGTTGGAAATCTCAATGAGGATATACTTCAATTGTCTGGAATATGATCCTTTAGTGTTAGACATCTTATATCTATTGCATATTGGAAAGGATTGATTTCTGGAGTCAAGCTGTCTGTTGTGGTACCCCAAGCCATAGGAATTTCTCTCCGTAACACTTGGGGTACCACAATAGACAGCTTGACTCTAGAAATCAATCCTTTCCAATATGCAATAGAAATAAAACATCTAACACTAAAGGATCAGACCTCGTACCTTATTCTGGACGGTTGAAGTAGATCCCCGTTCAACTTTCCCACTTCAGCTTGAATTGATAGATTACTTCCTCAACAACAAGTAAACAATACAAGCATACTATATATATTTGTGTTAGATCTATTCTATCATATATAATCAACAATGTATAAGCATTTGAAATCATCCCATGGATAAAATATTCATTCAAACATACATTATTGGACAGGAAAATATATTTCTATTAATATAAAATCAGAGATTACAATGGATACAACCTCTGTCGGCACGTATGCGAATTGGAGAAACTGAATCCCCCACTTGGGCCTCCACCACTTCAACCCTCCATCTCTCGATTGCAAGCTCACAAGCAAAAGGAAATCTTGGGAAGAACATAAAAGTGCTCCAAGGGACAAAGGGATGTAGACTCAAGCATAAGTTCCAGCAACAATGGACTATAGTTTCTTTGCTCTCAATTCTCTCTTATGCCTTCAATGTACCAAATAGTTCCTTATATAGCTTTTCAAAGGGGTAATGAAAGGTCGAATCCAAGCGATCTCAAGGCATATTGAGTTGGATCCATGTCAAGGAAAAATCCAAAAGGATTTGGATTTTGTACACATCTCGATGTAGGTGGTTTTATTGGTCAAACCCGTGTATATACACGATTAGGGGTTTAAAAGTCGCGTATTTGAATTTACACATGTTTTTAGGTATGGTATAGGAAACATCAAAGGACAAAAAATGGTCCAAGGGGTCTAAGGAGTCTGCAGAGGGATAGGGGAAGGCCATACAATTGTGATTCACCTGGAGTGGTAAAATCAGCTATAACAGATGCCCCCTAATGTGTGAGGTCAGAGGGGTCATACGATGGCTGAAATACATTATAAGTCCATCCCAGAAGTTGAATGATGAAGGGTCCGAAATGGAATATCAGCCACCCAATAAACATAGTACAATGATAGAACTCTGCACATAACTACAAATACATATAGCAGTCTCGGATACATAAGAGTACAATGGCCATGAATAGGCATGATACAAGATATCACATAAGTGGTCATCACCACGTACAATATACATAGATGAGAATTTCCATTATGAATATATACAAAGGATCATGATCTCCATAATTGCTGGAAATATTTGACATATACTGGAATCAAGTCACATGAACTGAAATCTCATGAACACTGGCACGATCAAGGAGGTAGCATATAAGAGATGCCACCAATCTGGAAGGTCTTCTACACAAACTGCTATGAGTACATGTCCTACTATGCGAATTGAGGTGTCGAGGTCGAACATAGTAGTCCATCATCTAATTATCGATCATTAATGTATACCGTTAATAGACGTGAGATCACCCAGTGATAATGAAAATAGGAATCAAGGTACTAGAGTACAAACTAACAAGTGTGAATAAATGTATTGAGGTCAAACACTTGAGAGGATCCATCGATCACGGGACATTGATGTATTCCCAAAGACTGTGTATGGAGAGAGAACCTACCACTGATGACTGCAAGTCTCAAGGCACTCAAAATGACTCTAGATTCCAATCCCAGAATAAATGATCTGAAGTCGATGAGATGAAATCCACTAGAAGGAGGGAATTAAGGCATCCCCTATCATCCAACACGAGGTACTCAACAAAGCTGCATAATGTGGAAATACTCGATCATAAGGTGCACGATCCAGTAAATGTATCGAGAATGGCTGAGATGTAAAGTCAAGATAACTGAGGAATGGCCGAATCAGGTTTCAAGATAAAGGTAGCATAAACTTGATATACAAACTAAGACATCTCTGCGACACAGGGGGCATCGATAGAGGCTCCATGGGGACTGGAAGCTTAACCAGTTAGTGGAGATAAACTTAGATAAATGAGTACATCTCCTAAATTAAAACTATAAACCCACCCAATGGCTATGATAGATAGTGCTCTGTTCGAAGGCGACATGAATCGACAGTTGCCAAAGATAACATCTTTCCTTGTCCAGCTTTTTGGTTTTTTTATTTTTTCAGACTTTTTCAAATTTTTAAAAAGCTTGAAAAAGAATAAAATGGATTTATAGTTGAATATTAGGAGGAGAAGAGTGTCATAGGGGCAAACAAACTAGTTCCAAGCAGTGGAACATACCTATGCTCAATGCAAGGATACATGTGTAGGATAGCGACACTCGAGGGAAAATCCCCTCCCGATAAAAAAGGAATCAAGATGCAAAAGATATATAAAATGGCTCTGCATGGATAGACATGAGACAAGCTTGATCTATATGTTCTAAAATGCAATGTTAGGGAAGCCGGCATAAAGCTCAATACGGCAGGCAAAGGTCATGAAAATGCAATTACAACTTGACATACGGGAGTCCTGAGGGAAATAGGCCAGCAAAAGATCAAGAGGAGAATTAGGATCTTGTAAAATGTCATGGCAGTACTATACAATGGACTCCCACACCCTAAAGGACAAAATGTCAACATGCTCACCAAATGTAGATAAGGCACTAACTAGGGTACCCATGTAAGGTCAAGCTCTACCACTCATACCATGCCACTTCTAAAGCAACAAGAAGGTTTCGTGACATAATAGAGTGGGTTTGTACCTAAGGCTATGATGAAATGGTCATAAGGTCATGAAAAATGAAAATGGTGATGACACCTAACCTATATGCTAGTTTAGACATGATACCTGAGATCAGCATGAACGGGTCAATCCAATGGCTGAAATGGCACTCAAAAAGGTCTCCTACATCATGAATTAGGTCAAAAACGGTCCAAAATGATTAGAAATAGTCCAAACTATAGGAAAGGGGGTAAAAGTTTTCAAAAATTTGAAAAATTTCTATAAATAGTAAAAAATTCAAAACATCATAAAACATTTGAAATTTTTACCCTATTGAGATCAAATTTTCAACAGCGAATTCTAGGAGATCCAGCCGGTGAAATCCACTTCCATTTCTTCTAGGTACTTACCCATGCTCTTTTCTTCCATTTCAATGCAATTTTTATCAAATTCCATGGTCATTTGAGTTTTCTAGGCCACTCTATAAAGGGCGTTGCAGCCCACACAAAAATTGAGGGTTTTTCTGTGTAAAGGGATGGATATACGCGGAAACATCCTGCACAATCGCGTACATACGCGGCTGTTTGGCAAATAGTCGCATATGAGGCCACACATGAGGTTTTTTGAGTAATCTAATGGGAAAAATTACAATTTTTTGTGCAGGATGGTCCTAGAATGGAGAGAGCGTGAACATGGTGATGTAAAGGAGGCAGTAAGAGCCGATTTAATTGCTCAACAAGCGCTACGTGCATGTGGACTCTACAAGTTTTGGTGTCTTGGTGGCTTGAGGGCCAAACCAAGACTATAGAAAATGCTGGTGGATTATTGGGATCCAGACTTTGATTCCTTATAGATAGATGGGATATCCTTCACCATAGAGGTGGAGGACATATACTTTATTACTGGACTTTCCTAATGGGGGGAAGTAGTGAACCTTCGTTCTTGTGGTGGGCCCGGAGCTGGCCTGACTATCGATGAGTACATTGCGGTGTATTGCTATCCAGACATGGAGAAGGTGGGGAGTCAGATCCCAACCAACTCTATACAGGTGCTGGGCCTAAAGGCCATCTTACTAACATTGGGCATGATAACAAGCTTGGCTTCACTCCACCAGGCCTCGCAGCCTCTAATGTTCTATGCAATGGAGTGCATGACACCCACGGTATATGACTGGAGCACTACACTATTGAGCAACATGAAACATCAGCTCGGCGAGTGTAAGATGGGTAGAGTACGGAACTTCGGGTTCAGCAACATACTGAGCACGTTTTTCTTCAAGCGTGTTCTAGGATTGAGCCCCAGAGTTGACATTCCTTTTCACAGGGTTCAAGATCTAGCCCAACGGTGTTGGGCAGATGTGATGCACAGACTGAGGGGAGGTAGGGTGGCCAACCCCTATCCAGCTGATTTCTTTTCATCGTGGCGACGACAAATAGTTTCCATCAATGACTACCCCTATGTGGGGATAGATTTCCTGGGGGAACAAATAGTTGCCATCGATGACAACATGCCGCTACCACCAAGATCAACATATGGTGACATAGGTAATGAATCTCCACCCTCTCTTTAAATTTTTGAGTTATTTAATTTTTTTGTGCTTTCTGATTATATGGAATCAAAAGACATATTTTTTTGGGTGACAATACTTACTGACATCTACCATTTGCATGTAGATGTGGGACCACAGCGGCCTAAAGGATTCCCTCGTCACAGATGGAGGGTAAGAGGAGACGATATCATGGGTGTGGATGTGCAGCAGACACTCCAGAGCATTCATGCCAACTTTGTTAGGATAACACACAGATTTCCCATGGCACAAGTCGAGGACATTCCTGAGGCTATGTAGTGCCAGGTGGTGGGTGTACCACGAGCATGGGTGCGATTATTCCGACGGCTAGCTAGAGTCGTAGTGACCTTCCATGATCACAACCCCCCTCCTCCTCTACAGGCTTAGAGACCTGCGAGAGACACATTTTGTATTACCGTGTATTATTATTTGGTGGCTTGAGAGCCCCATTTGTATCATGACACTATGTATTATCACATTTTGGATGTATATAAAAACTTTTATGATGATCGGTCTATTTATTTACATGTATAAAAATTTGTGTTTGTGATGAATTTACTGTGTATGAAACAAATTCCAATCTAACACGTAGTTAGCATATGAGTCAGCAACTTGATTATTAATTCTTGGAACATGTATGTATGTTATATTGTCAAATTGCCATTCTAATAATCTCACATGTAAGAATATTCTTAATAACGTCGGATCTCTAACATGGTACAAACCATTAAGATGTGACACTACTAACTCTGAGTCAAGACGTACGTCAAGAGAAAGAATGCCATGTGAAATGGCATCCCGTAGAAGCTCAATAATGACGCTATATTCAACAACATTGTTGGAAGATGGCTGTAGACATACACCTCCTGAAGACAGTACTTGAACCATAGGAGTATAAATCACCCAAGCAGCAGAGGCAAAGTGTTGAGTGTGATAGCTCACACCATCCGCGAATCCTATGTAGGTGGAAGATTCCATTGACATCTTCCAAAATAAACAGAAACTAATCACAAACCTGATCACTATAAAAAAAAGACCTAACTATGCAAAAATGTACAATAATATACAATAACTAGCCTGTTGCTGCCGCAACTGTTTTTCCCCCCAAATTAATGTTTTAATTTCTGGGCCCCTCCTCATTATTTTGTGTGACTTGATCGATGAACTCTTGTGCTCCTTGGACATATTTTCTTTTCGTTATACGTTGAAAATAGATGTCAACCGGTTTATTTGTGCCTCATCCAGTTTGGTTTGAGTCATGAGTGTCTATTTACTAGCCGAGGAGGAGGATAATCTTTGTTCTTCTGAGTTGCCTTTACGAAGAAAGAGCGAAACTAGCTGTGCTTGATCCTTAGGATTGCTTAAATACTTAGTTTTCCCTGTGATCGGCCCCTTTTTTTCAGTCTCAGATCGGAAGCTGTGAGTTTCTTTTTCACCACGATTGCAGCTCTCAGATCATTTTAGTGTCCGACTGTCTAAATTCCTCCGACACTTGATTCGTTTGGTTTAAATCGCTTGTCCATAAGTTTCCACTCGCCCACCGTTGTGGCTGGGAGGAGATAGTTGGCTTCTGATTCAAGTATCATCTGATGTCTGACCTTGTCTTCGCCCGCCCAAACTAAGTTTTTCCACCTCGTCGCCTGTCTCTGGCCATTGTCTCGTCCGCCGTTGCGGATGAGCCACCCTTCTTGGTTCCCGAAGCACTCTTCCCCCCGACGTCCGATTCACCCCTTTTTCGCCTGTGTGTTCGGACACCCGGTCCTTGTGCTCCTCCGCCGTTACAGCCCGTGAAGTCTTGTCCCATCCGATGCATAAGCTGGATGACCACCGATTTATAACTTTGCCGCATCAAGCTCAAGCAAGTACTTGCCCGGATGAACACGGCCAGCTTCTTGTGGATATATCATTCTGGTTAGAAAGTTTAAATGTTAAGATTTCAGTTCAATGAATAATGAACCAAGGTTGTTGGCAGGAGAAATCCCATGGATCACCAAAGCAACCTAGAGCAAAGAAAAGGACAAAACAAGCGAATGATAGAGGCACCTCCGAGGAAGATTCATCAGTTATGGGTCAGAAGATAAACGTTCATAGAAAATGATTGGGGAAACGCAGTGGCCAGGAGATGAAGCTGAAACGTTGAGGGCGCCGGAAGGTCACACGCTGGGGGGGGGGGCAGCCCAAAGGGGCAGCAGTTGTAGTTTAAATAGGAGGAAGTAAGACTCAATGGGGGATTTTTCCCTTGGAAAATTTTGTACATGTTTGCTTGTAAGAGGAACTACTTCGTTTTGTAAAGGAAACTGGAATTTTTTCTATCGGAGAGAGTGTAAAGTGGAATGTATCAATGCTACTCAATGAATAATGCTGAAGAGGAACTATTTCATTTTCAGCTATGTTTCATTTACTGTAAGAGTATTTAATGTTCTGAACCTATGTTCTGGTTAAATGTTCTTCAGTAGTTTCTGGGATATTTTTTCACTGTGAGCAATAAATGTTGTTATAAAATGATCGGCTATCTGGTTATTTAAATATCTGTAAGCGTTCATGTACTTTAGAAGAAGTATCAGCTATCTATGTTTCTTTTTAATGTATGTGAAAATATATTGCTCATTCAAAATGATAATCTTGCTCCCTAGGGATAGTTTAGATAATTAGTTTATTTCTCTTTTTGTATCTGGTTTGGTTGCTTGTGAGCACAAGATGAGAGGTAAGAACCTGCGCATCACTTTGTGACCACTCCCTGCATCTTGATCACCCTGCATTTAGTTAGGCACTTGCATATCATTTCTTTAAGTCAAAATACAAAAACTCGGTGGGTCGAGCCACAACCGGTAAAGCCTTAGTTTTGTTTCTTGACCTACGGTAGCCGGACCGCAAACCGGACAGATTCCCTATTCCAAATAGTCAACGGGCTAGTTGGGAACGTTGATTGGGGAGAACCCCTTACTGTTGCCGCCTGTGAATTTCCAGGCCTCAATAGTTTTGGCGCTAGAAGGAGGGCCGCTAGTGCATGGCTGGCCGAGGAAACCCATTTTACAGAGATTATTCTGCTGGTTACAGTCTTGAAAGTAGTGGACCGCGTAATCCAATTCCAGAAGAAGAAAACAGAGAACATTTATATCCTGTTCGCAACGAAATTGTTAATGATCTGAGAAGACACACCCGTGCTTATGTAAAGAAGATTGGAGGGTTACCAATTATCCACGAACTGCCTAGAAGAGAGTACAAGAAGAAAGACCGTCCTCTAATTGAAGATTCAGTGTTGGTTGGAGACTGGGAAGAACTTGTGGAAACTGCCATACAGGAGGTTTAATTGCCTTTGAACCAAGTAGGCCCAGACACTCCTTACAGTTCTCCTGTTCACACCCCGGTTGGTTCACGTCGTCACTCTCTTGTTGGTTCACCCCCTCACTCTCCACCTCAACTCATGGCCGGCATTAACGCAAGTCCACCTCCACCTAACCCACCAAATCCATCGCCAACTTGGAAAGCTATATCACCTCTTAATCTGACCCCACCTTTGCATGACCTACCTCAATCCTTTGAGAAGCTACTGCCCAAATTTGATCCAAATGAGAAAATCCTAGTTGATGACCACCTACAGAGTTTCTACTTGGAAATAGAAGGTATGAGGGCTGGGGAACACGAAGATGTAGTGTGTAGACTATTCCCGAATACCCTCAAAGGAGCTGCGGCCTCGTGGTATTTTGGATTTCCCGCTAACTCTATCCCAGACTGGGGTACCTTTGAGAGAATATTCAGAAGTAAGTATGCAGTCCAAAAGACTCACGCTGCCCTCATGAAGGAACTGTGTGCATTGAAGAAAGAGAAAAAGGAAAAAGTACACAGTTTCACACAAAGGTTTGCAGCATATCTTAAAAATTTCTCTAAAGCAGACAAGCCTTCAGACAAAGTATTGATTGAATACTATACTTCAGCTTTGGGCCCTAACTTGGCCATGTTTGCAAAAGGGAGGGCCAAACCTACTTTGACAGAGACCTATGAAGAGGCAGAAGTGGTGGAAGCAGAAAGAGAAAGTGTTGAGGACTATCCAGAACAATCAGGAGAAAAAGGTGCAGGAAGGAAAACCTTACTGTTCACTAAGCCTAAAGAAGAAAAGACACCAGATTATGAAAGCATGGTGAAAATGATGCAGAAGCTGTCCAATAAGATCATAGACTTAGAAAAAGAAAAGGAAGCACAGAAATTTTTCAGACCATATTATAAGAAAAGAGAGGACAACAATCAGTCCCAAACTCCCCCTCAAAAAACTGCATCCATGAATTTGACAGAGATAGGTATGGAAAATTTCTGTACCTTTCATCAACAACCTCATTCCGAAAAGAACTGTCCACAATAGATCAATTCAATGACATTAGTCATGAATCAGATGTTGGATTCGAGGTTAACGGAAGAAGATGATGATGAAAAGAAAGAAAGTGCTGCTTCTACTTCGACAAAAGAACAGGAAGAAGAGACCATGGCATTATGGAATTATGTCTCCTTATTATATGCAGAGGAGGAAAATACTCAGGGACACAAGGACATCAGGGAAGCTAACGTGACAACTAGAAGCAAAGGTACGGTTAGTGATGATAGTCTTCTACTCCCAAAGATCAGGAGGCTGGAAAGAAATATCAAGAAGAAGTTTCAAGACAAATCCTTGGCTGACCAGATTCCGAAATTCACCATTACCAGCCAGGAACCTAAACAGAACAGAACACTACCTAAGCCAAATGAAGATAAAGTGAGTGCTGATAAATCTCTGGCCATTAAAACACAGATTGAATATGACATTGTTGAAAATTTAAAGAAGATAAAGGCAAATGTCTCGTTGTTGAAATGTGCAAAGTACCTCAGCAAAAGGAAAAGTTGTTGAAGGCACTTGAAACTTCAGAAGAGAAACTGCCCGTTGACAATCAGCCTCCGGACGAAGAAGAAATTGGAGAAGCTAGCACTGGAGGTAAGTCTAAAACTAAACATTCACCTTTCCTCCTAATGTTCAAAATCTTTAATCTTAACGTGCATAATTGTCTGGTAGACTCAGGGGCATCAATTAATGTCATGCCCATATCGGTTTGTAAGAAAATAAATGGGCAGCCTAAGCCATCCACGTGGAGGGTGGTGCAATTGGATAGGACAGACGTTAAGGTAATTGGTGAAATGGAAGACATCCTAATCCATCTAGCATCCAATGACAAGGTATGCCAAGTTATTAACATCATGGTGGCTGATATACCAGACGCTTATGGCTTGGTCCTGAGCAGGGATTGGTCAGCTAAGTTAAATGGATACTTCACCTCAGATTGGTCGCATCTTTGGTTGCCTTACAAAGGGAGTCCCAATCAGATCAAGGTTTTGAGAGAACCTCACATGAAGTACAATGTTACTCAATTGGATGAGAAGAATATACCAGTCGAATCTGTGTTGGGAAACTATTTTCTCGAACTGGAACCGGGGAATTATCAAGCGGAAGAGGCCAGTGACACATCTAACACCCAGCCTGATCTCCTTCATTTTTCTCAGGCTGATGAGATTGACTGTAAAATAGTAGATTTAGCTGTAGGAGTAGATTCATTTTCAGTCGATAATGTTTTTTGGACTTTATATTTTGACGGCTTGAAGACATTAGAAGGGTCATGGGCCGGTTGCGTCCTTATTAATCCACAAAAAAATAAACACTTCCTGTCTTGTAGATTAGAGTTTGAGTGTACTAACAATACGGCCGAGTATGAAGCACTACTGCAGGGACTCAAGAAGGCGATTGAGCTCAAGGTTAGTAATTTAAAAGTTTTTGGGGACTCAGAAATAGTTGTGAAAAAAATAAGGAATCAAATACATTGTGTTTCCCCTCATTTGAAAGCTTACCAAAACGAGGTATGGGATTTGCTTAAAAATTTTCATGCATTTAACATTATTTCAATCCCAAGAATAAGAAATGCAGCCGCTGATATTCTAGCTACATCAGCTGCTAGATTGGTTCCCACTAATAACAAATGCTCTATTGAATTACTTTTCAGGCCATCAGTTCCCGACATGATCACCAACTGGCGAGTATTTGACGATGATCAGCAAATAATTGAATGCTTGACAAACGAGGAGGTTTTTAAAGGAGCCATTATCGACGATGAGGAACATCAGGCTGAAATGAAATACGACAATTTCATTCCCAAAGGGGTTAGGATGTTAGAGAAGATGTTTGACTTGAACGAGAAATTTAGAAGACCCGCTAATGTGAATACGCACAACTCAACTCTACAGTTCGAGCTAATAAATTTAGGGACTGAAACGGAGCCTAAGTTCGTGACCCTCGGCAAGTGTTGTTCACCAGCAAAAAGAGACAAGTTCCTCAGTTTTTTTAAGCAGTACAAATATGTCTTTGCATGGACGTATGCAGATTTAAAAACCTATGACACTAATATCATCAAACATATCATTCCTATTAAAGCAGGCGTCAAGCCATATCAGCAGTCGTTGAGGAAGATGCACCCAAAGCTGGAACCACTAATCCAGAGCGAAGTGAAGAAATTGTTAGATGCTAGGATTATTTTTAAAGTCCAGCATTCAGAATGGGTGTCAAATTTGGTGCCGGTCAGAAAAAAGTCAAGGGAAATCAGACTATGCGTGGACTTCAGAAACTTAAACCGCGCATCAGACAAAGACAATTATCCAGTGCCTCCCATGGAGCAACTGCTACAGATAGTTTCTGGTTCTGAATTGTTTTCATTGTTAGACGGATTCTCTGGCTACAACCAAGTGTTAGTGGCTGAGGAAGATAGATTCAAGACAACATTCAGAACCAAATGGGGAACTTTAGCATATAGAATAATGCCTTTTGGACTGATTAATGCTGGCGCGACATTTCAGAGAGCTATGGACATAACTTTCCACGGACTGATTGGGCGAAGTGTGGTGGTCTACCTTGATGACATAACAATATTTTCGAAGAAAAGAGGGGAGCACACGTTCCACCTAAAGCAAATTTTCGAGCGCTGTCGGAAGTATGTCATTTCCCTAAATCCTAAGAAGTGCGTATTCACGGTCACAGAAGGTAAGTTACTGGGGCATATAGTTTCAAAGAGAGGTATATCTATAGACCCAGAAAGAATTAAGGCCATTGAACAAATCCCCATGCCCCATAATAAAAAAGGGATGCAATCCTTCATGGGAACGATAAATTTCGTGCGTAGGTTTGTGCCTGATTTTGCCCAGACATTTAAACCACTACAGCAGATGGTCAAGCAAAACAAACAGTTTAAGTGGACTAAGACTGAAAAGAATGCTTTCAGTAAAATCAACACTGCTGTTGCACATGCGCCTTCTCTAAAAAGTCCAGACTTTGACAAGGACTTCATTATGTATACATTTGCGTCCGATGATTCATTGGCAGCTGTACTTACGCAAAAATAAGATGGGGGTGATGAATTGCCAATTTCTTTTATGAGAACTGGACTACAAGGGGCTGAATTAAACTACCCAGCCATTGATAAGCAGGCATACGTAGTATTTAAGGTAGTAAAGCAATTCAGGCCTTATATACTAAAAAATCGTACCAAGGTAATAGTCCCTTACCCAGCTGTAAGATCCCTTCTCATTCAAAAAGAATTAGGAGAAAGAAGGGGCAGCTGGGTAACAGCGCTTCAAGAATACGATCTTGAATTCAAGCCAGCTACTATAGTAAAAGGTCAAGGGTTATGCAAACTCATGACTGGGAAGACAAACAATGAAGAACAAGCATGGGAAGATGAAGCTGATTTGCATGTAACGGATGTTTGCCCTTTATTCACAGCTCCTGAGTCGTGGTATAGAGATCTCATGCATTACTTGCAGTCAGGGGTGTTACCGAAACATTGGAGTTCCAAACAAAGAAGAGCTCTGCGTCTGAAATCGGCTTCCTATCAAATCGTAGAAGGCGTATTGTTTAGAAAAAACTATGATGGAGTCCTCCTGAGATGCTTCGAGAAAGAAGATGCTGAGAAAGTAATGTCTAAATTGCATGATGGCCTGGCTGGGGGACATTATTCAGGGGACACTACAGCCCACATGGTTCTCAGAGCCAGTTACTACTGGCCAACACTTTTCAGGGATGCACATGCACACGTCAGAAAATGTGATACTTGCCAAAGATATGGTGGAAGACAACCTAGAGCAGCAGCACCTCTAAAGCCGGTAATGATCACAGAGCCTTTCGAACAATGGGGAATAGACGTCATTGGAGAAATAAAGCCAAATTCTTCCCTGCTGCACAAGTATATTCTTACTGCAACTGATTATTTCACTCGCTGGGTCGAGGCTATCCCATTGCGCAAGATAAACGAAGACGAAGTCATTAGCTTCTTACAAGATCATAGCATGACCAGGTTTGGAGTTCTAGTTTCGTTAGTATTTGATAATGCTAAATACTTTTCATCCATTAAATTGACTGCATTTGCTCATGAGAAAGGGATAAAATTACATTACTCTGCTAACTACTATCCGCAAGGGAATGGCCTAGCTGAATCCTCCAATAAGAACCTCCTTAGAATCCTAAAGAAGACTGTCATAGAAAACCAGCGAAGTTGGCACTCAGCCTTAACAAACTCCCTGTGGGCTGACAGAGTTACCCCCAAGTCTGTAGTAGGAGTGTCACCCTATACCCTTGTGTACGGAAAGGAAGCCATCCTGCCTCCCAATATTCTGCTACCATCTTCCATACTAGCTCAAGAGTCTAGGGGGTCAGATGATGAGGTTCTGGAAATAAGAATATATAATATCCTAAAAGTAGAAGAAGACAGATCCAAGGCTAGAGAACGTTTCAAACAACAGCAGGAGGTAGTCAAAAGATGGTTTGACAAGCATAAAGCTGGAAAAAAGGATTTTGAAGTAGGAGATTTAGTCCTCAAGTGGGACCACCCCCATGATGAAAAAGGAAAGCATACCAAATTCCAGCAGTTATGGGTAGGCCCCTTTCAGATTGTAGCCAAACTTGGCCCTGCTACTTATAAGCTGTAGGATTTACAGGGATGGGAGGAGAACTTGCCAGTTAATGGTTTGGTTCTCAAGCCTTACTTTTCTTAGTTTTCTTTGATTTTTTGCCTTGTATATAAATAAACTGTGTAGTTGTTTTCGAGTCACGCTTTCTTTTAATGTAATTTTTAGTTTTGATTTTCAATAAGGGAACAAACTTGTGGTTGTCTGGAGGATACTAAGGTCTTTTGGGAATAGAAAATATGTTGAGTATCAGCCTGTGTATTTCTTAAAGAATTCTTCCAGCCTAACAGTTTTCTCGAATAAAATGTTGTGTGCATTGAAGTCCTGCTTAACCCCTGTGAATTAAACCAGATTCAGAGAGTCTGGATTACTATGTCAGGGCTCCATCCACGTCACATTCAAAATGTTCTAAGGAGCGACAGTAAAATACCCATGGGAGGAATCAAGGTGAACAGCGTATTAAATATAAATGATCCCATGCCAAGAAACAAATGCCAAAAGGCAGATAAAGAGTCAAACGTCTATAAAAGTACCATAAATCAAAGCAAGTGTTAAAGCATAAACACTAAATTGCCAAAAGATCCTCTCCGTCCATGAGCTAAGACTTAAAGTACACCACTCACACAAAAGGGCACTATGGGATAGAAGATCCCGAATTAAAATTCAGTAAGATAGGCGCACAGAAGGACCCAGATGAAAGGACAAAAGTCCAAAGGCACAAAAGTGTTAAAATGGCATGGGAATGAGGAACAAACGAATACTGCTATTTGCTATATGCTGCAATCCTGTGGTGTCCACACTGTTAGCTATCTAAAAACAGAGGTAATAATGAAACTCATACTCTAGCCTTGGCATAGTTATTTGGACTTGAGGGTCTCGGTTTTCCTTTTCCCCAAAAGACTAGCATCAATGATTAAGGTACACACTTCGATGACTTGAGAAATCTAGATAGCTAGAAGAATTCAATGGATGCATCTGTTGCGGAACAGTCTGCTACTCAAAGAAAATAATCACCCAGAGATCTAGGTTCACCAGGTAATCGCTAGTTGTTGCTACCGCAACTATTTTTCCCCCCAAATTAATGTTTTAATTTCTAGGCCCCTCCTCATTATTTTGTGTGACTTGATCGATGAACTCTTGTGCTCCTTGGACATATTTTCTTTTCGTTATACGTTGAAAATAGATGTTAGCCGGTTTATTTGTGCCTCGTCCAGTTTGGTTTGAGTCATGAGTGTCTGTTTACTGGCCGAGGATGAGGATAATATTTGTTCTTCTAAGTTGCCTTTACGAAGAAAGAGCGAAACTAGCTATACCTGATCCTTAGGATTGCTTAAATACTTAGTTTTCCTTGTGATCGGCCCCTTTTTTCAGTCTCAGATTGGAAGTTGTGAGTTTCTTTTTCACCACCGTTGCGGCTCTCAGATCATTTTAGCGTTTGACTATCTAAATTCCTCTGACGCCCGATTCATTTGGTTTAAATCGCTTGTCCATAAGTTTCCACTCGCCCGCCGTTGCGGCCTGGAGGAGATAGTTGGCTTCCGATTCAAGTATCATCCGAAGTCCGACCTTGTCTTTGCCCGCCCGAACTAAGTTTTTCCACCTCGTCGCCTATCTTCGGCCATTGTCTCGTCCACCGTTGCGGATGGGCCACCCTTCCTAGTTCCCGAAGCACTCTTCCCCTCGACGTCCGATTCACCCCTTTTTCACCCGTGTGTTCAAACACCCGGTCCTTGTGCTCCTCCGCCGTTGTAGCCCCTGAAGTATTGTCCCATCCAATGCATAAGCTGGCCGACCACCGATTTATAACTTTGCCGCATCAAGCTCAAGCAAGTACTCGCTCGGATGAACCAGGCCAGCTTCTTGTGGATATATCATTCTGGTTAGAAAGTTCAAATGTTAAGATTTCAGTTCAATGAATAATGCACCAAGGTTGTTGGTAGGAGAAATCCCATGGATCGCCGAAGCAACCTAGAGCAAAGAAAATGACAAAACAAGTGAATGACAGAGGCACCTATGAGGAAGATTCATCAGTTACGGGTCAGAAGATAAACGTTCATAGAAAATGATTGGGGAAACACAGCGGCCAGGAGATAAAGCTGAAACATTGAGGGTGCCGAAAGGTCACACGCTGGGGGGGGGGGGGGGCAGCCCAAAGGGGCAGCAGTTGTAGTTTAAATAGGAGGAAGTAAGACTCAATGGGGGCTTTTTCCCTTGGAAAATTTTGTACATGTTCGCTTGTAAGAGGAACTACTTCGTTTTGCAAAGGAAACTGTAATTTTGTCTATCGGAGAGAGTGTAAAGTGGAATGTATCAATGCTACTCAATGAATAATGTTGAAGAGGAACTATTTCATTTTTAGCTGTGTTTCATTTACTGTAAGAGTATTTAATTTTCTAAACCTATGTTCTGGTTAAATGTTCTTCAGTAGTTTCTGGGATATTTTTTCACTGTGAGCAATAAATGTTGTTATAAAATGATCGGCTATCTGGTTATTTAAATATCTGTAACCGTTCATGTACTTTAGAAGAAGTATCAGCTATCTGTGTTTCTTTTTAATGTATGTGAAAATATATTGCTCATTCAAAATGATAATCTTTCTCCCTAGGGATAGTTTATATAGTTGGTTTATTTCTCTTTTTGTATCTGGTTTGGTTGCTTGTGAGCACAAGACAAGAGGTAAGAACATGCGCATCACTTTGTGACCGCTCCCTGCATCTTGATCACCCTGCATTTAGTTAGGCACTTCCATATCATTTCTTTAAGTCAAAATACAAAAACTCAGTGGGCTGGGCTGCAACCGGTAAAGCCTTAGTTTCGTTTCTTGACCTACGGTAGCTGGACCGCAAACCGGACGGATTCCCTATTCCAAACAGTCAACGGGCTAGTTGGGAACGTTGATTGGGGAGAATCTCTTACTGTTTCCGCCTGCAAATTTCCAGGCCTCAACACAGCCTTGGCTAAAAATCATGCATAATACTTCTTAAGATAGAGCCCATTTCTAGGCTATGCCAAGGCCGTTCCCTCATAATCCACTAACTGATAAGCGCCCTTCTCTAACACATGTTTGACGATGTAAGGACCACACCACATGGGATTAAACTTTCCTGCCTCCAAGGACCAAGTCTCCCTCACTAAACCTCCTTGGACAGATAGATTTATCGTACTATATGTTTACATGATGTTTATTTACTTCTAGGGCCACCAAGGCATCTCGACGCTGCTCATCAAGTTGCTCAAGGTGGACCAAATGCTCCTCCAAAGGTGAAGTGTCTGGTAAGAGTTCTACAGCTAACTTCAAAGAATGAATCTTGCATTCAACCAACAATACCTACTCCACTCCATGTACAAGTTGATATGGAGAAAAACCCATGGTAGTCTTAACAGCGGTTCTATACGCCCACAAAGAAGGATATAACATGATGTGCCAATTATTCTTGCTCTGTGCGATGGTCCATTGGAGAATGAATTTGAGTGATTTATTCATTGCTTCTACCTGTCCATTTCCTTGAGGGTAGTAAGAGGAGGAATGCTCTTGTTTGTACCCTAACTTTGATGCTAACTCTTCTATCATACGATTCTGAAAGTGTGAGCCATGGTCAGTGACAAGCTCTTTCAGAATTTCGAACCGAGTAATAATATGGTTAAATACGAAGTGCACGGCTATCTCACCATCAGATTTAACTGTAGGCATAGCCTCAACCCATTTCGTGAATTAATCAACAGCCACTATGATATGATGATGCCCCCTAGCTGAAGCTGCGTTGCAATCCATAAAATCAAGCCCCTACTTAGTGAAGGGACTGGCGGTGATGATGGGATGTAATGGGGCCAGTTTTGAGTGCATATTACATGCAAACACCTAGCAAGGGTGGCACCTCTTGACCGCATCAATACAATCCTTAAAGATCGATGGCCATAAATAACCTTCTCTTAAGATTTTTTGGGCTGTAGAAAGCCCAGATAAATGACCACCACACGCCCCCCTATGGCAATCATTTAGCACTACCTCAACCTCTTCATTAGTTAAATAATGTCGTAAAATGGAATCTACCCCATGACAGTACAAAATGTTATCCACTATGAGGTAATTCGTAGACACGTGACGTAATCGTCATCATTCATCCTGTGAGAGGTGAGTAAGGATCTTCAATATTTGTAAATATATAATAATATCCCCATACCATGGGTCTAAAGTTGAGATTAAGAAGATGTGTTCATCAACAAATGTATCTTCACAAACCAACTCCTCGGTCTCGCTTGAGAAATCCGATATAAGCTCTGCAAAAATTAACGATTTCTTTAACTTTGCCGAAACAAACTCGAGATCGAATTCCTGCAGGATGACAATCCATTTATTATATTTTCCCCCAATCATCCTTCGAGTGAGGAAAAATTGAAATGGATTGACATGGGCTACAACCAAGGTCTAGCGAAGGAGAATATAATGTCTCAATCGTTGAGCCACATGTACAGTAGCTAAAGCAAGCTTCTCAACATGAGAATAATGAATCTCTACGTTAATAAGATTCTGGCTCAAATAGTATATGACATGCTCTTGGAGCTCCTCATCCTCTTGAACCAAAACCATACCATTCATCTCCCTGGACGCAGCCATATAAAGTAAAAACTCACGGCTATAGTCTGGGGGACTAATCACCGGGGTTGATGCTAGTTCTCGCTTGAGTGCATCAAAGGACTCTTGGGCCCGCTCATCCCAACAAAAGGTGGTGTCCTTATTCAAAAGACGCATGAAGCCTCTACTCATATTGGAAAAATTGACAACAAATCTCTGTAAGAAGTTTGCCATGCCTTGCAAACATTGAAGATGATGAATATTTTTTGGGTAAGACAACTAAAGTATTGCCTCAACCTTCAAAGGGTTGACTCGTATACCCTCTTTAGAAACAATGAATCCTAACAAGCAGCCTTCCATCACACAAAAGATGCACTTGTGAGGATTTAACCTAACCAAATAATGGCGACATCTTTCGAATACCAATCTCAAGTGATAGGAATGATGCATTCTCATACGAGAATGAACATAAAGGTCATCCAAAAATACCTCAATAATCAACTCGAGATCGTGGAAGATCAAGGTCATTGGGCACTGAAAAGTAGCTTTGGCGTTCTTAAGGCCAAAAGGCATTTTTCGATATGCAAAATTTCCCCAAGGAAAAATAAATGTAGTCTTATGTTGGTCCTCAGGTTTAATTTGTATCTGATTATATCCAGAAAATCCATCCATAAAGGAAAAAACCTCGCTACCTGCACACTCATCCAAAATCTGATCAATAAATGGTGTGGGGAAATTGTCCTTAGGATAGGAATGATTCAAATCACAGAAATCAGTACATATGTGGATCGCTCCTTGCATCTTATCCACCGAAATGGGGTTTGAAACCCACTTTGTCAAGGGAATGGGATAGATAAAACCGGCTTTCAACAGTTTCTCTATCTCTGCCTTAATCGCGGGTGCTTTCCTAGAATTCACTGCTTGCAAGCATTGTCAAACAGGCTTAGTGTTGGGATAAGTATTAATCTCATGTTCGACAATACGAGGGTTGATACTTGGAATTTCATCATAATACCAAGCAAAGATATCACATAATTATTTAAATAGCTCGATGTATTCTTGAATCTCAGCATGGGAACATTTTTCCCCAATATAGACATTCTCTATCCTACCAGGATCATGAGAGATATTGATAGGAATCGTTGAAGATATGTTTTCCATGTTTTCATCAGTCATCTGACCAAGAGAGCTTAATGGAACCATAGGACTACCGAATCTCTCACTAAGAACCACCCTAAAGTCTTCACACTCCAAGCGGTAAAGCTCGAGAAGAAAGTAAGAGTTGTGATGGAGTTCCTCCCATGGTGGCTCAACTCCAAACATAGCCTCAATAATCACTTCATCTGAAGGAAAAACACTATCAAGGTAGTCATTCACATGAGAAGACTGCACTGCCCATGCCAACAGCACATAAGGGTCCTCCTCCTCCGTCTGCGAAGAGGAAGGACTGGGCTTTGCAATAGACTCGAGATTAGCTTGATAAGCTACCATATTTGCAGGAAACAACACATCCGTCATGATGGGCTTGCTCGGAGTACTCGTTGTAGGAAGAATCAAAGGATCTTCCATATGACTAGTGCAAAAAGACACCGATCTCATAGATTTTGAAGCCTCACTAGAACTAGACCCTATCATAAGGATCAGTGTAGGACAAGTAAAATTTCCCATGAGGGATGGATACATGCCCACACCCACACTCCCAGTTTCCGGCTAAGAGTGTTCAATGATTGGGATCGAAGCTCCCGAAGATACGGTAACTAACGAATTCTTGAATTACGTTTGATTAATCGTGACTATATTCTTGTTAAATGGAAAGCATACAACATGAAATAGGGAAGAAGCTACAGCTTGTATACTATACATCCAATTCCTACCTAGCAAGATATTGTAGTCAAGGGGTGCATCAACCACCTCGACCTCTATCGCAATGGTCTTCCCTCCCAAACGGACCTTAAGGGAAGGAAGGATCTCGTGTGGCCTAAATGATCTCCCATCGAATGTAGTTAACATGTTTGCTGATTTAGACAATTCAAGGGAACCTAAACCATTCCAACATGATAAAGACATCACAGGAGCGGCAGCGCCTTCGTCAATCACAGTGCACTTGATAGCCATGTTAAGACATTCTATGTGAATCAAAAGAGACACATAGTAAGGCAAGTGAGGCTAAAGTCCTACGGTTTCAAATTTAATCACAGAGGAATAGTCATTGTCATTCACACCAAGGGTAGAAAGAAAATTATCCCTTCACAAAGGACAACTCTGAAGCACTTCCAATGCAGACATCGCACAAGGAGTGTGGCCCAAATCCTCGACAACTGAATATTTCTAGGTGGCTCGGGCATTAGGATTCTGCCATGAATGCTTAAGGAATCCCTTAGGAATGCGAGGTGAAGCTTCAGGTTTATCCACAGGTTTCTCAATACGCAAAGGAGACCCTTGTGGATCAGGTTCCTTTCCTGGGCTGGGTTGTGATGAACCATAGTCCTTTGCACGGGTCACAACTTTCATAGCACATACCATGTTAATGCAACCACGACCACTACCCTCCAGTGGATCTTAATCACCGCCAAACTGATCATGGGTCCTCGAGTTCATATTTTGATTATGAGGTAAAGGGTTAGTTAGCACAGCTGGGCCCTGTGCCAAGAATTTTGAGACTTCATCGATACGAGAGCACAAGTAAGTGAGGTGATCGTCCTTACAAAACTTGCAAGGTAATTTAACCTTATGTTTATCTTTCTTGTCCCCCCCAGCATTACGGGTGTTCTTGTCATTATTATTAGCATTCTCATTCCTATTCCCACCCTTATGCTTATTCTTACCCTTCTTTTTATTCCATCTGGGCTGTTGATTACCCTTCTGGTCCGACGATTGTAGTAAAAGCACACTCATCATTTGGGTGGGTTGAGACGAAGTTGTGGCTTGTCCCAAAGCATATTGGTTGATTGAAAATTGACTAACTTGTTTTGCAACTGAATCCACACATTTAGCACTTGCACAACCAACAATGCCATCGACATGTGGTCTAGGTTTAACTTTGGGGTCGAAACTAGAACGCGAGGCATTGGGAATGATCTCATATAACAAACCGAACTAAGCATAAATCAAACCTAGTTCCTGTGCCCTAAAAATGGCTTGTTCCTCATTTTGAACTCCAAATGTAGAAACATCCTTTTCTATATACGGAAATAACGACTTAAGGAACCATTCGAGTAGGAATTCCGCCAGTATAAAGGCTTTAATCAACCTCTTCCATCTACGCCACTCTTGGATATGATCCGAGATATGTGTGGCTTCATCCGGCTGAAATGTCAACAGGAGTTCAGTACCAACTTCATAATGTACTGGTAGCTAGAATTGGTTAATAAAAGTCATCGCTAGGTCATCGAACAAAGTGAATGCTCCCATAGGCAGCTCTATATACCATTTCGTGGCAAGCCTTGCAAGGGTGCATTGAAATAGTATCAAACAAATTGAGTCCTAATGTAAGGAATTCAAAGAGCACCATGGGTGAAAGGTAGTCACATGTTTTCTTGGATCCTCTCTTGGTTTTCTCTCGAATTTGGGTATGTCCGAGGGAATCTTAGTAGGGACAACCGGCCAAGCTAGGTCATGAGCTATAGGATCATTCGTCAATATCGACAAGTTAGGAAGATTCAGTGTTGTGAGGAAGGGAAGCCTAGGATGATGAGGTTGATGGACCGCTCCCTGATAGTTTTGATTCACATAGGTCTTATCACCACCATGGCCTTGGCCATAGTGCCCTCCTACCATTTGACCCATATAAGGTGGCATGGAAGCACCATAGTGTGGTGTACCTTGACTATTCGGAGCTATAAAGCCGTAATTTGGAGAGTAAGTGGGTTGTTGATACCCACACCCATAAAGTGAAGAACCATGTCCATATTGTGTCCCATAATAAGGTCCATAAGTCATCGCATGTGATGTCCCATGAGACACTCCGTAAGTAGGAATTTATGCTCCAGAAGTAGGAATATATATACCGAAAGTAGGAATAGAAGCTCCGGAAGTAGTAACATGACCTCTAGAAGTATGAACATAACCTCCTGAAGCAACGGGTGGTATGTAAACTTGATACACAGCTGGTCTAGTAACTGCAATATGGACATGACTCGTAGCAACCTTTCGGCCCGAAGGACCACATGAATGAGAAGGAGGGTGAACATTCGAAGAACCAGGGATAGAGAATGAAGGGATATGAGTAATTATGTACATGCTATTCCTTATAGTCACTTGTATTGGATCTAGTATCCTAATAGGATCACTAACCCTAGACCTAGGAGGAATATGTGATGTAGCTTCCACCACCGGGATGGAAGGTGAAATGTGACTAGCACTCCCAAACCTCTCCACATGGTAAGGAATGAGAGTGCCCCTAGGCATAGTGCTAGGCTCAAACTCAGGTTCGACATGAAATGCCAAATCATGTGTAGGAAAACCAGATATACCATAACTACCATAACTAGTGATCGCGGGCTCGAAATGAGTCTCATTATTTTTCGACATTCCATACCAGCGACGTGTCAATGGGGGATCGACTCTAGTGTGAGTAGATCTATCATGAAAGTTTCCTATCTCAGAAATCACAGGACCTAACTCAGTCAAGTTGGGTGAAGGATCATAGGTAGGAGTAAACTGCCCATCTTCCACTTGAATGGGAGAAGGTAGTTCAGGAATACCTTCAACATGGTCTCCCATGGTTTGTGAATCAATGTGTGAAGTAGTCCACCTAGACTGTCTATTTCTCTTTCCCAAAGGAGGAGAAGACATAAAAGGTGGAAGTCCTGCTAAACGACGAGAACGACGAGGAGCTGCACCCGAATTCACAATGACTTAAAAAATATAAAAGACTCTCTATCTACATAAACCCTATGCAAGGTAACATGCATAGAGCAATCAACAATAAAATCTAAAGCCAAATAAAAGCAATCAAGGGTAGGATAAGTGAGCTCCTGAATGAAGTAGGTATGTCTCGTCTAGGAGAGGCTTGAGACACCCATACATAACAAGCGGAGGTACGTAACCAATTATTGTGCCCCTCATCTTCAATGTGTAAAATGACTATGCTGTCTAACCCCAACCTAGCCTGGACACCTATAGAATAACCCCTACAAAGTACCCCCTCGATATCCTAGGTAAGGCCACTAAGGTCACCTCAATATAATCAATGCTCAGGCGGACAGTCGCAGGTGGGATTGACCTTAATATGGGCAGGGTAGGAAATCTCAAAACTCTCAAAAGAGCCCCTAGATACAAATACAATCATGGAAATATCTCCGATGCTACTCGGTTATGACTAGGGGTCATCCCAATCAATAACCGCTCACACTTCCTTGTGCTTAACTCCCTTTTGAGAGGAGGATCTTGAGAAACACAGGTTATACCAAGGAATTTCACACACTCACCTGGACAGACACATACATGTTTTTGTTTAGTGGTCTTGGAGAATTTACTCACAATGAACTATTCCAAGACCCTAAAACCTAATCTTGTTGGTGAACCCTATCAAATAAAATAGTGTAGTTCATTTTAATTAAGCATTGATTTCAATTGGCTTTATTACTCAAAAGTAGGATATGGCCATGCAACTAATGGTGTTATGACACAACATGAAGTAAAATGCACACCTAACAATCAATGCAAATGCATTGTGTCCATGAAAACAGGGTATGCTACTACGTGAAATGCACATTTTTCTTCAAATGATAAATGCAAACTTTCCTATATGAAATCCTGACTAATACTCCAAAGCAAATCTAGTGCAAGTACTATGAAAAATGCAAAATGCAATGCATGATGATAAGCAAATATTTTTGTATTTTTTGAAATAAAATGAGATATAAAAAGAAAAAGAATGATTCTACAATCCCCAAACTCTACAAGCACACTCAAGCAGCACTCAAGCGAAGCACTAAGGTAAAAGAAGTCTAATGCACTAATCTCAAAACAAAAAATTGAAAATGCAATAACAAGAACATTCTTAAAAAAAAAAATTACCCTAAAAAAACGTCTTTGGTCAGAAACAGACGTGTATACAGACTCCAGAAGTATAAAAGGAGACTCAACAATCATCAAAATGCACCCAACAACCATTCAACTTCCTCTGTAAGGAAAAATTAAGGGCATACATGACTGTTCATAGTATACCCATGTGTGTACGCGAAAATAGCAGTGAAACCCGCGTATATACGCGATTGTGAGTTCAAAACTCATGTACAAGAAGAAAGGCACATAAAAATAAAGGAAAACAGACAATTTGAGACAAACTACACACCAATTAGACACTACCAGGAAAACATGCCCCTAGACCCGACATAGAAACAAGAGAAAAAAGAGCAATTCCAAGTCATTGAATCTCGATAGAAAACCCCCAAAGGACAACTACTAGGAACTCCGCAGTGAAGTCGCCCATTCTGTTACGGAGAGAAATTCATATGGCTTGGGGTACCACAACAGACAGCTTGACTCCAGAAATCAATCCTTTCCAATATGGAATAGAAATCAAACATCTAAAACTAAAGGATAAGACCTCGTACCTTATTCTGGATGGTTGAAGTAGATCCCCGTTGAACTTTCCAACTTCAGCTTGAATTGATAGATTACTTCCTCAACAACAAGTAAATAATACAAGCATACTATATATATTGGTGCTAGATCTATTCTAGCATATATAATCAACAATGTATAAGCAATTGAAATCATCCCATGGATAAAATATTCATTCAAACATACATTATTGGACAGGAAAATATATTTCTATTAATTTAAAATCAGAGATTACAATGGATACAACCTCTGTCGGCACGTCTGCAAATAGAAAAAATTGAATCCCCCACTTGGGCCTCCACCACTTCAATCCTCCATCTCTTGATAGCAAGCTCACAAGCAAAAGGAAAGCTTGGGAAGAACATAAAAGTGCTCCAAGGGAAAAAAGGATGCAGACTCAAGCATAAGTTCCGACAACAATGGACTATAGTTTCTTTGCTCTCAATTCTCTCTTATGCCTTCAATGTACCAAAGAGTTCCTTATATAGCTTTTCAAAGGGGTAATGAAAGGTAAAATCCTAGCGATCTCAAGGCATATGGAAAGCCAGGAGCCAAGTGAGTCGGATCCATGTCATGGAAAAATCCAAAAGTATTTGGATTTTGTACACATCCTGATGTATGCATTTTTATTGGTCAAACCCGCGTATATACGTAATTAGGCGTTTAAAAGTCATGTATACGAATTTACACGTGTTTTTAGGGATGGTCTAGGAAACATCAAAGGAAAAAAAAATGGTCCAAGTGGTCTAAGGAGTCTACAAAGGGACAGGGGAAGGGCATACAAGTGTGATTCACCTGGAGTGGTAAAATCAGCTATAACAATATACTTTGACTTGTCGTGGAACACCGGGTTCTTCAACAACTTAACAAAACTTTTGTTGTCACAATATATACAAGTAGCATCCAATTGGAGATCAAAAAAATCAGATAGTAGCTTCCTCAGCCACACTGCTTCACAACTAGCCAAACAAGCTGTGAAATTCTCTACTTCGGTTGCAGTTAGCTCCACAAATGATGTTTTCCTGCTAAAACAAGAGATCAAACCCAATCCCATACTGAAGCAACACCTTGAAGTGCTCTTCCTATCAATGGCACTTCCCACCCAATAAGAATCCACATAACCCTCTAGGCTAATCTTCCAATTCGCCTCATACTTGAGCCCATAATAAACTGTGCCTTTCAGGTACCTCAAGATATGCTTTGCAGCAATCAGGTGAACCTGTCTGGGATCCATCACTAAATGGATCAATGTTTTCATAGCAAAGAAAATATTGAGTATCGTATTTGTCAGGTAGATCAAGGACCCAATCATCTAATGATAAATCGTAGCATAAAACTACTCTGATGAAGCATCACTCAATAGCTTCAGGTTTGATGCCATAGGTGTGGTCATGGCCTTGCATTCCAGCATCCCAAACCTCTTTAGTATCTCTACTGCATACTTCCCTTGTCCTGGGGACATTCCATCTACATTTTTCCACACCTCCATGCCTAGAAAGTAGTGCATCATACCCAAGTCCTTCATCTCAAATTTGGCATCAAACTTCCTCTTCGTATCAACAATCAACCCATCCTCACTTGCTACAAATAGTTCATCTACATAGAATAGGAGTATCACTAGGTTCCCTTCTTCAGCCTTTTAGTAGAGGTTGGAATCTTCATGACTCTTGGTAAAGGCCAAACTAGATATGAAGCCGTTAATTCTTCCCTACCATGTAGTGGGTGCCTATTTCAAACCGTACAGGGATTTCTTGAATTTACACACATGCATCTTCTTGTCATGTGTCTCAAAACCGAGTGGATGCTCCACATACTCTTCCTCTTCCACTACACCATTCAAGAACGCAGTCTTGACATCCATCTGGTGTATCTTCCATTTCATTACTGCAGCTAAAGAAAGTACTAATTTGATGGAAGTGTATTTGGATACAGGTGCAAACGTTTCTTCATAATCTATTCCTTCTTTCTAGGAGACGCCATAAGCCATAAATATTGCTTTATATTTCTCTATGCTACCATATACAGTATGCTTGATCTTGTAGATCCATTTGGAAGTCACAATAGACTTCCCCTCTGGTCTTGGGACAACATCCCAGACATCATTCTTCATCATTGATTGGTACTCCTTGATCATAGCATCCTTCCACTATTTCGTTTTTGCTACTTCTTCATAATTGGAAGTTCTTTATCAATGATGTCACATAATAGCGCTACATAACCAGAGTAGGACCTAGTTCTTTTCCTCTCTCTGTGTATTTCTTCTAGAGCCCCATATCTTTATGCACCTTGGATAGCCTCTCATACCCATCAAGGTTTTCTCTTGTGCATATTCTTCTCTTGGGGTGGATCTACAGGTTCTCTGCACCTTGGATAGCCTCTCATACCCATGAAGGTTTTCTCTTGTGCAGATTCTTCTCTTGGGGTGGATCTACAGGTTCCTTTGGTTCTTCTATTTCTCGATCTTCTTCTTGAGTTGCATCATTCATAGTTGTATCCCAAATCTTGGGTACTTCTGTTTCTTTAGGATCTTCAGCTGGTCTCTTTCTGGATTTTTTGTAAGCTGAGTCTTCGTTGAATGTTACATCTCTGCTAATGTTGATCTTCTTGAATCCTAGGAAGTATATTATGTAATCCTTTGAGCTTTCACTATATCCCACAAATATACACTTCTTTCCAGAAGGATCTTACTTTGTCCTCTTTTCTTTTGAAATGTGTATGCACAGTGGACAGCCAAATATTTTGAGATGGCTAACCTTTGGTTTCTTGCCAGAAAATACTTCTTCAGTTGTCTTGTTCTCGAGTACTCTGTTTGGAGTATGCTTTTGTACATACACAGCTGTCCTAGCAGCTTCTTCCCATAGATGCATGGGAATATCTTGATCATGAAGCATTTCCCTTTCGGCTTCCATAATCATTCTATTCTTACTTTCAGAAAACCCATTCTGTTGTGGATTGTATGGAGTGGTCAACTCCCCCTTGATCCCTGAATCTTTGCATAATTCTTTGAATTCATTTGATGGGAATTCTTTGCCATTGTTTGATTGAAAGGTCTTGATTTTATTTTCTATGTGGTTCTCAATCAAGGCTTTGAACTCTTTAAACTTGTTGAATACTTCATCTTTGTTCTCCAAGAATTATATCCATGTCTTTCTAGAAAAATCATCAATGAAAGAAACATGATATACATACCCACTCAATGAGATGGATGACATCAGACCACATACATCAAAGTGAATGATTTCCAAGATTCCTTTTTCCTTGCTCTCTCTACTTGGATATGTCTTCTTTGTATTCTTTCCTTTTGCACATCCTTTATAGACACCGTCATGATTTGTATGTATTTCTGGAAAACCTTCAACAACTTGGCTTGCAAGTGGTAGTGCCCTATAGTGCACATGTGAAAGCCTTCTATTCCAAAGTTCATTTGGCTCTACTGAGTCATGGACCAAGGCTTGTTCTGGTTGGCCCTTCAATTTGTACAGTCCTCCCTATTTCTTTCCAATCATTATCACATCATCTATAGTCTTTCCCTTTGACCACATAAGGACTTGGCCATCTACAAATGCAACCCTCATGTGTCACATGCCCCAATTTTGCAAAAATAATATTGTCTTATTTGATTTTATTTAAATACATTATGTTAAATTTTATGCTAAGTTGTAAATGATGACTCAGCAGAGTCAAGGATATTGAATGTAATTATGAATATTTTAGTTATAAATAAATAAAAGTGGAGACAACAGCTTAGGAGAGCTGTTAAAAGAGTGTTTACTGGTCAAGTTGGTGGGGGAGACTGGATGGAGAGCAAGCAAATGTGTGGCAACATCTGAAAACATTTGCAACTATTACAGGTGGAAACCTCCCTACATTTGGGGTAATGATTCCCCAGGAAAGTGGGATAAGAGTAGGTGACTCAATGAATGACAACTGACCCAAAAGACCTAGGCAATATTTATAAAAATGCCCATTGAAGAGAGCTGGGGCTGCTCATTCTAGAGAAGTATTCATTCAGGTGAATGTACTTTAGATAAATTCAATGGTGAGGGAATTTTTGGAAAGAGTTTGAGGGGTTAATTGAAAAATGATCTAGTGCAGCTTTTCAGCTGAAGGATCTTAATGCTGAGTGCAGAGTGATTACTAAGTCATTGGACTAGTCTACTGTTTGCTTGCTCCACCAGTTCTCGGCCAAGGAGACCAGGAACAGGCTCGGGGGTCCTAAGGAGACAATGTTTGAGTGCTCTCTAGGAGTTTGGTAGGGAGGAACGGCCTCCTAACGGTGTTGTTGTCCAAGCTTAATCAGGTTCTATAGTCTTTTTGTTTTACTGTGTTAGATGGTTAAATGTGAATTTGACTGCTTAGTGAATGTTAAATGTTTAAATGGTGAAGTGTTAGAGTTAGTAATCTTTTAGTATATTGAAAGAATGAATCTGAAATAGATAGAAAATTATTCTAACCTGTATTTTTCCACATCTGGAAGGACCAGACCGTACTCCAGCATAGGCAATGTATTTAAATTAGATGAAGGAAATGAGAAGAAACTTAAATGAATAGATTTAAAATGCATTTCATAATAGCAAAGTAATGTATTGTAGCATTTAGGTATTTAACCTGGTTATCTATGTTCTTCGTTTATGTAAATGCGCTATTAATGAAATAGTAGTATTCCATTACATGTAGAAGAATTATTATGTTAAAAGGATACCCTAATAGTAAATAGGACATGTTTATACACAGTATATTATACATTTATTTTCAAATTAAAATATGCAGAAATTTAAACAGTGTTATGTTGTTTATTTATTTTCTTTATGATTATTTGGTAACCAGTTGCTTATGCAGTAAAAGAAATATAATTAAAAACTATTTTTTTGCATTCAAGTTCATTAAAGATATAAGTACTATTCGTATAGCTTATCCACTAATAATAATAACTACACTAAGTCTAACATTACTAATAAGCAAGTAGTGTAATACTAAGTATTTAAAATAATTAATTTTAAAAGAACAAATTAGACACAGTTTAGGTACATCTTATCTAAGAACTCGAACTATAATTTATTACATAAAACAAACATAATATGACTATAATTTAATAAATGAAATACATATCTATGCAAGAACTGATCTGAAATTATTAAGGACAGGTCATATCTGCAAAAGAAAACTATAGGGTCGGAACCCTAGTCTAAAAATATTTATGTTCTAATAAAGACAGCCAAGTTATAATCCATTGGTTGGATCTTTATATACAAGCATAAAAAAATAAACCGTTATTGATTTGTCACAGTCCTTGTAACAAACAAATGAATAAAATACAAATTTAAGAAATCCCATTATACACTAATAATAATATTTACTCAAAATAGTATTTGTTTTACAAGTAGCAGAGCTCACTCAACAAAATTAAAAGAATTCTTAAACGGGGTTTCATTCGAAGAAAAACCTAGCTCATATTTCTGAGCAAATAACAAAATTTATAAATTATAACATGACTGAATGAGAGTCCAAAAACCATTAATAATAGTCTAATGCAAATAATAAACAATACATATTTATTACACAGTCAAATAAGGTAATAAATCTAAGTACACAGAGTCACATAAATAACATTAATATAAACAGTCATATAAATAACATTAAGGTAAACTGAGTCTGAGCTCAAAGGGAAACCCTTATGTTTTCAAAAGAAACTATGTATTGCGTCACTAGGACGAAAAGGATTAAAGATAAACATAATACAAAAACCAGCTTAAAAATCCAGTGCACCCATATCGTGACATGGGGTTCTAAATATCGAAACCAACAGATTTGATACTAAAATCTACAGTAAGGTATAATCCTTTCTTTTAACCAAGAAGAGAGATTTACAAGTCATGGCATTATGCCGAAGATACCCTGCTGAAAGCAAGGGTTTAAACAAAAACCAAAAAATAGGTAACAACCATGCAATAACTTCTTCCATCTGAAAACTTCCCCTAAGGTCTGAACAAGAAAGGAGAACCATTTTGTAACCGGGGCTTACCCGTATACTGAATGTCGGTCCCTTTGAAAGGTGATTCCTGTCTTATTCTTGTTAAGGTGAACTTTCCCTGCAATTTTTGGAAACCAAATTTTAATTAGAAACTTGTTTATAGAAATGAAAACAGTAAAACAAAATCTTTTTTTTTTCAAACTCTAAAACGTTTACATTACCTAGAAGTGAAGTTTATGGAGCCACGAAGGAACAATAGCACCGCAACCAGCATAACGAGAATCCAAACCCTCATACTCATAGGTGACAGAGATAATGGAGGCTCATGCACAAGCCACACTGACAGCAGTAGCAAGAACAAGCCTGGGCAATGGCCATGAAAGAGTTTAACAACAAAAGATTTCACTGATAGTGCTATTTCAACCTCACAACAGTTTAGGGTAAGCAGCATGGAAAAACAAATGAAAGTTGAAGGTCTCTCCAATAACCACAGTTAAGTGGTAGTGTATCAGTCCACAACAATGAAGCTAGAGCTAAACATAGGCGTGCCCTCATGGACACATCGAGCCAAGCATAGCAGACACCAAACCATCGACAAAACAATGAAGAGCTAGGGTTGCAACGAAGACTTTTAAATCATGTAATGCATGGTGAGGAAGGTTCCACGTGCCCGTTAATTTATCAATCACCAAGTTGGTCGAGTTCTATAGACCGCATGGTGCTGGTAAAACCAAATCATTATTAATAATCTCCACAATGATCAACAACGATATTATTATACACCGATTCCAAGCATAAGATATATTTGATAGTAAAATACTTTATGCACGACTTAATAATGAGTTATCATATAAAGTCCAATTCTTATCATTTCGAAACAAGTCAAGCCTTGACAATGAACAAGTGTTATACTAACACTTAAACATAATGTTTAACCTTATTAATAGCTTGGGTAACAACCGAAATGCATATGGTTTCGATGCACTTGTTTCTCAAGGCTTTATTTATAAATTTCAATGCCTAGTAATGTAAGGATTCTTAAAACCTTTTATAATATAATTTATAATAAAAGATCAAAATGATAGTAGAAGATTGAATAAGCTTGTTAATGCCCATATTAACTTGGTCTTAAAATTATGAACTATGATTGTTAAACTAAAAGAATTAGGCTTAAAACAATAAAGTGTATATAGATATAGTAACATTTATACACAGAAATCACTACTACTCTTAAAAGATATCTACATCACTAAGATGTAGAATATAAAACATACAAGTACATGATATTTGAACACCATAATGTTTACCAAGTTCTAAGTCCAAGTGAATCGAGGTTAAGTGAGAATTTGGAGTTTAGATAATAAACTAACATGATTTTATTGCACAACTTTTACATATAGTAGAGTACTGTGAAGTTGTCACATTATGTCATTCATGAAGATAATGGGATTTCCAACTATGACCTTGAAGATTTTTATGTAGAGGATATCTCATAAACTACAAGCGATGATAAGCTGATAATTTAACCATGTTGAGTCCTAATTGATATAGAGTTAAAAAGAATACTTTAGGCTTATGTTTCGAAGGGATTAGGTCCATTTATATAATGATACGCAGTGTTTTAATTATTATGATGATAATAGCAGTAGAATCTTATGTCTAAGGAGGAGTTATGAAATATTATCATGAGCTCTTCTAAAATTGGAAATCATTTAGAGTAAAGTTAAAAAGAAATCTTTACCTATCTTAAAGATCTTACTGATAAGAGACAAATAGTAGGGCAACAGTAATAACCTCTACGAAACAGAGACTAAGTAAAATAGTATTGTGGATCAAATAAAAGAAACATTACTTTTCCTTGTAGATTCTTGAGTCTTCTAAGCAGAAATTTTACTCTAGCAGTATATTCTATACTAATTGAAGTAATTCTGGTTAATTCCTTAATAAAGTTTTACTGGATCAAAAATTTACCTGTTCAACCTATAAAGTGCCAGAAATCCAGATACGTTAACAATTGCTAAGTAAACCCCAGCTAGAAAATGACTCCTCACCTACTTGACATTCAAACCATAAGTAGAACTAATTAATCGAATGCAGATTACTTACATCACATATCAAAATTAAAACAACATTAATTGATATGTGTTAAAGTTAAATGGTTACTTTTATTTGTCTGTTTCATATCTTATATTAGTTGCTAGCAGTTATCTAACCGCAACTGTAACATTTTATGTTATCTCAAAATTTTGAATTTTTGTGAAACTTTGGGGTTTTGACATCATGCCTTTTGCATCCAATGCAGATATGGAGAGGAGATTATTCTTTAGTCCTAGTACAAACAATACAACCTTCATCTTCATAGACTTTCTAAAGTCTAGTTTATGGGAGGATTCACCACTACCTTTTATTGGATACTGGTAATCATCCCCAAGTTTCACCTTCTGAGGTGACTCATGTTTGAATAGTTTCACAAAGAATCCCATCATATGCTTGGAATACCCATTGTATATAATCCAATCATTGCTTCCATGTGTGATAGTTCTTGTGAGGGTAGAAATCAAAACATACTCTTCATAACTTGAAGAACCTTCACTTTGTTGTTTGACTCTTTTCCTGGGAGGATCATCATCCTCCGCAGTGTGAGCATGATGTTTTCTTTTTTCCTTCTTGTGAGAGTTTCTTTTGTTTCTAGGACAATTTCTAGCATAGTCTCCTTCTCATCACAATTGAAACATCTGGGTTGAGTTTTTCTAGACTGAGAATGCTTACCTTTAGGAGGATGATACTCCCGCCTAATTTTCTTGGAGTGTATTGTGAGAGCTTGATCTTCAATTCCCATATTTTATTTTTGGGATACTATTCAAGCTTATTCTTGTGAGCATTCCTCCCATAGTCTACTGAAGGTGACTACATTTCTTCAAGTACAAATCCCTTGAATGAAAGAGTCCCATGACCTAGGGATAGCATTCAAGGTAACCATCACAATTTTTGCATTCTCCACTTCTTCGACCACTATTTCAAGTTGCTCTTTGATCCAGGAGACCCTTGTAAAGTATGATTGTATGGTCTCTACACTCTGGATCTTCACACTCTTGAACTAATTCCTCAAAATCATCTTTCATTTTATGTTCTTCCCTTCAAATTTCTTGGTCATGGCATCAAACATTTCTTCAGGTGTCTTTAGGGAGGACACCTGTGGTATGAGGTGATCCTTGATTGAATCTGCAATAATCCTCTTAGCCATGACCAATTTATTTTTGTGTAAGGCCTTAGCCTCATCTCCCTCTAGAATTGGAACCTCTTCATTGATGTAAGAGTCCAACTCATTTTCCTTGAGGACCAGGGAGATCCTATACTTCCAAGCTCGGAAGTTGTCATCTCCCTCAATATTTTCATCAATCTTTGTGTGATGAGACATCTTAAGTGAGAAACTCAAATGGAAATACAAAGGATTAGATATTACCAATTTGAGAATATGAAAACTAGATCTGGAGTTGATCTTCTATAGTGCTGGTTTTTTGGTTCTAGGGAAAATTAGGGTTTAACTTTTCCAGAGTTCTACCCAACCAAAAACCTTGATTTTTGTCTCTAAACTTTGATTTTGAGGAGTAGAGAAATACTAGCATGGGATCACTCAAAAATTCCTCTTCAATGAAAAAACCTAATTTCTCGATGTAGTGGTAGGTCAAAATTTGAAAGTGCTCAGAATGAGAGTCTGCTTCGACAGAAAGATGCATCCATCAGTGGAGATTCAGCCTAGCCTCCTTTTGCTGATGGATTGTGGAGAGAGACCCAAAAAGTAAGAAGCCATAGCTTCTGCAACTACACAGTGTCTTCTTCTTAGGTTACCTCTGATACCATGGTATATTTTTATCAGTTAGATAATATGATCTTAGGATATTATCTGAGAGAAAACATGCACACCAATCAATCACAAGAGACAATGGACAAACAGATTTTCCTTGAGGAAACCATAAAGGAGAAAACCCCACAACTTCCTCAGAGATAAAATGAGCACCAATGGCAACAGTAAAAACCAAAGACAATAATATGATCTCCAACAAATATTCTCTCTCTTATCCCAGCTACCTCTCTCTCACTCATGCGTTACAACTGAGTGTGAATCATTGTGTGATAAATAGAGAGGCTCACTCTCTATTTATACTAGTTTTCAAATTGACAACAACTTACCAAGGCCAACTTCTCTAAGAGAGTCTAATAACCCTAGTGCCCCAAAAACGCGGGGAATTTGACCCCTGATCAACTAGGAGGGTTAGCCTCTATGACTTTACATGACTTGTTTACATTAATGATTCTCCTGATAGGAACATCGGGGACCAATGAAATACAATATATTAAATATACAAGTGAATAAATTCCAAAGTTACAATTACATCAACAAAAATATGAAAGATTCAATGAATATTTTCACTTTTTGTTAAATAGTGTAGCTGGACAAAATCCCATGGGGACTTCACTTAGTGAACCTGTCACATAGCACGTGCGATCATGGGATATTAAAGAATACCCTTAATTTCCAGAGATATTGACCCAAACTCTTTTTGTTGAAACCCCCTCCCAATACTTAAAACCTCCTCCCCACCCATTTTTATACCTCAATCCTTATAAACCACCCTACCCACCCCCAACTTAAACCCCTCATCCCCCCCAATACCTGCAATATATTGGTTCAATTTTTGATAATTTTAAAACCCACAATATGAACTAACGTGATAGGATATTGGTCAACAAGTGAAGCCCCCATGCAAAATCCCTAGCCAAGTGCAGATGCACCTCCCTTTCATCTATAGGAAGAAAGGGTAGAGTCTGTGGATAAAAAAAGAAAAACCTGCAACAAACTGTTAGAAATAAACTAAGCATAAGCATCTAAAATATGAACTAAATAACAAAAAGCATGAAGACCATTATACCTTAGATCTTTTTTAGAAGAGGGCCACCATGCCCAAACTTAGAAGATGCTTCTCCACAGGTAGGGTTTGTGTGGATTTTGACTCAACACACCAAGCTATGGGAAAATGGGTGAAATGAGGTGAATGGGATGAATGGCTTGAGAGTGATGGTCTCTCAAGGAATTCATACGACTATAGTAACGACGGGTAAGGAAATTATCTTGCGTGATGGGGACCTCCACCCCTCCTTTTATAGTTTTTCTCTCATTTTAAGGGTTTTAAGCCCCTTGTTAGGGTTTTGGGCCCTACCTAGGGTTTTAAGCCCCCTTTCTCTTATTTTAGCTCCTTTCGATGTTTTTAGGCCCTTTTACAACTTTTAGCTCCTTTTTTGGGGATGTATCCCCTTTATGAGCCTTTTAGCTCTCTTGTGAGTTATTTAGGCTCTTTTGGGGATTTTAAAACCCTTTTTAATAAATTTTGAGCTTTTGGGAGGAAAACATAGGTTAAACATGGGGGTGGAGGTAAAATCGGTTAGGAAATAGATGTATGTGGGTGGTGAAGACCTTGTAGAGCAGGTTAGGAAATGTTTTGCATTAATAGATTTCTCATTGATGTGTGACGAAAAGATTTAATCATATGGCCGATGGACATCATAGGATCCTGGGGATTATCGAGAGACCTATGAAGAAGTCATGCTTCCTTGTTCAAGACATGGTGGCTTTTGTTTTTGAATTAATATGGTTCCCATCAATGGGTGAGATACAATGGAAATGTTACATGTATATGGATGAGGAAGGCATACCCATGCTTGTAACAATGTAAAAAATAATAATGTGATAAAGGCTCCAAAATGTGAGAGTTGATCATCTACAACTGTTGTTACATACTACTGGCCTCAATGAGAGGCTAAATACAATAATGATTTGAAGAACTTGATACATTGGACCCATGGCATCCTCATGGAATGTAATATCTTCACAACAGATGACCTACTGGATCTGGAAGTTTAGATAACTGTAGGGACTCACTAATGGAGATTCAGAGTACCTATGGTACAATATGCTGCATAAATCATGAATCCATATAGAAGCATTGCTCTGGGCAATTCTGATCACTATTTCCAATTCAAGCTGAAATATACAAGGGACATGAACCTGTTTGGGTCTCTTAATAGAATCACCAATGTGCTAGATTCAGGTGACAAATGGGGTCTTCAAGCAAATACTCAATGGAACAATACCATATACGAATCTCAACAGTGCGATGATGTTTGTTGAATTCGAGCACATGAGACCCAACAATCTTGAGAGGCACTAAGGAGTCCTCTCAAGTTGTCTAAGGAACTCATTAATGAGGTTATTGAAACTAGGATACAGGGCCCTCTAGGTCTCTCCTCTAGAATAGATGTGTTGTCGTTGATAGAGGGAGACCTACAACTTATCAAGGCAATACGGTTTCCTTGACGAGAAGCATGAGGGTTATAACAAAAGTTGTGAGACAATCTGGGGACTGATACACTAAATGGGGAAACAAAAGCAGGAAATCATGGGAGAATCACACTTCCTTTGTTCAGACTAATGATGGCAGGGTTGACCTGGCAGCAAATGAAACAAACTCATGGGAGAGGGATCATGGTTGTGATACTGGGAATGTAACTCTTGATGGGAAATACTTGGGGGGGGAGGTAACTTAGAATTTCAAGGGATCCAAGGAGGAATCATCGTAGAATACTCTAAACAAAGGAAACCTAATGGGGGAATGTTGTCGAACTGTAACATATGGGGTGGCTCCTAAAGGCACCGTTATGGAAATATCTCATGGATTTTTAACGAGCCCAAGAAGGTAAATGCTCGGTGGTGCTTTCAATTTTAAAAAGTATGAAAGCATGAAGAAGACTCCAATGGGGTATCTTTTTCGTTGATAGTCTCCTGTGCCTGGAAAAATGTTAAAAGTGTACATAGGAGAGCTCTCCCATCCTTTTAGGGGATGGGAGACTTCTTTACCATTAGTATTCCAATCAGGATGAAAATGGTTAAACCTATACTTATGGGACGATGATTCAAATAATTTTACTAGCATGAACAAAACCAATTTGGCTCGACAATTTTTTCTTGATGAGAAGGCTGGAAAAGATATTAAAGAAAACCCATGGTGAGTTTATTCATAGAGTTCAGCCGCAATGCTTGATAAAGAATAAAAGGATGCAAAGGGATATGCTCTTGTCTTGAGTGTGCCGAATTGGTACTTTTTGTAATGGTAGTCTGCATAGTCTATAAAAGGAGATAAACAAGGCTATGTAGGCACCCTTTCCAGAACTTTAGTGAGCAAGAAAGGAAGAAAATGCACTCGATAATCTTTTCGTTCATTTAGGATTTAGAAAATAGCTTAACAGAAAATTCGTTATGGTCAAGCAAGCGAGGGGAACTAATTCTTCCCCATTGGAGGGACAATGGAAGGTGGGGAGCTGGCCAAATGTGCAGTATGGATGGAGCAAATGGATCTTGAACATGCCAATGGGTGCATGGCGAGACTTGTGTGAAGGAACACAAATTGAGGTGAATCCTGGGAAAAGGTACAGAAAATCATGCAACTTGGGGTGGACATACTAGACTACATACTTAGTATTAAAATAAGAGCATGATTTGATATTACAACAATTACAAGTCCGAAGATGGTTATATGCCAAAGGCATGCAAACCAAGATAAATTATGGGATATGGTAGGAAAAATCAATTAATAAATATGAGAAAATGGTCTCATCATAAGAAAAATCATGGAAAAATGAAACCACAGGTGCGAACAGTGTCCCAAGCAGACTCCAAATGACTTTGACTAGAAGCTAGCGATGATACCCCTTGTGTAATGGTGAAAAGGGAAAAACTAGACCGAATGGAGGATTATGGGTACGGAGCTTGCTCAACACACAAAATGTGATTCCCATGGTGACACACAAACTGATGTGAATATGGGAAATGGACCAAGGAATAAATATGGAGGGATGCAGTCTAAGGTCGTTGCCTGACCTCGAAGATTTGTGCAACCAAGGAGATAAGAGGAGGCCTCAACCTTCAGGACAGGTCTAGGGACCTGATGGTATGCTAGCATGGTGGTTTCTATATCATACATACATCATACTGTTTGCATGTGCAAAAGTGGGACCGCACCCTCCAGTAGGCTACCAGCAGTGCAGGGGCAGGGTGGACAAGTTAGGTCCACTTGCTGACATGTAAATGATGCAATGGAGTTCTATAATGGAATCACTACGATTAGAGATGAAACAATAGCTAGAGTGGGTCATCGATTTGTGGTAAACAATGCAAAACAAAAAAGAAAAACTACGCTATAAGTGACTCATGGTGGTGATATAAGGCGTTGGGAATTTGTCCTTGGGACATGCCAAATTCAAATCACAAAAATATTTACAAACACTAATGGTACCTATTAAGTCATGATTTTGTCTTCCTTAGTTTTATGCTTTTGTTTATTTTTTTGAAACTTGCTAATGTTTTTTCTTCTAGGAAATTTTGGTTTATAAAGGTTAATTTTGAGTTTAAGCCTTTAGTTTTCATCATTTTGATTTTTCCTATTTTTAAGCTTGCTTTTATAAATTTTTCTTAGAGTTCATTCTTGAAGGGTTCTACAAGGTGTATATTGATTAATGATTTCATAAAAGACAATAAGATAAAGATTAGTCATATAAACCAAGTCTTAAACCTAATTAGTGATTTAATGAGATAAAATTATGTTTTGGACTTTCTTGTAGCGCAGGAGCGAAATTAATACACTAGCGTGCTATAAGAAAGTCGCGAGTGCCAAAAATTCATTTTTCAATGTTGCATAGGCATAGTTCTTTAAGGCATCAACGAGATAGTTCATAACATTTCCAATCGCCTATTGCGAAGCCAATAGTCAAAAGTATTGTGCAAATTTAAAATCATCTTTCAACGTTGTGGAGGTTCAATGGTCTAATGTGTTAGTAGCACAATGGTTTAAAGTGTTGACACTACAACAACAAAATGGTTTAAAGCATTGATGAGATAGTTTATAGAGTTTTCGACACTGCAGCAACTTAGTGGTTGAAAGCATCGATGAGGTAGTTGATACACCTTTCGATGATCGATCACGAAGCCTATGGTCTAAATTGTCGCTCAAATTTAAAATCATTTTTCAACGTTGCAGAAAGCTAATGGTCTAAAACGCAGCAGCATAGTGGCGTGGGGTCCTAGTGCATTATAGGTTCCTGCTTCTGATCGCCAACATGTTAGAAAGGGGAGGTGTTGACTCGTTTAGTATTGAACCTCCGATGGTCAATGTTGAGAAGGATTAATTGTAAGTGATGGGAGATGTTGTTATCATGGGAACATTCAAATGTTAATTACTTTGACAAGTGGAATATAATCATGAAGGTGAAGATTGTGGAAATTGCATGCAAGTTCATGGCGAATGATGATAGTGAGTGGAATGAGGCAGAATTTTCGGGAATATATTCTTAAGCTGAAGGATACAAAAGCATTGAAATTTGTGGTGGAAAAAAATTGCTGAGAAATCGGAGTTTTGACAGTTGAGGGAAGAAATAGGGCTTCCCAACAGTGACAGTTCGAAGTGATTTGGACAGTTGAAGCCAGCTAGAACGTGCATTTTGATACCTAACCTTTCAAGAGATCAACTTCCAGTGCTTGTATTAAGCTTTTGAGCAGGTGCTGCAAACCATAGTGAAAATGAAGAAGAGTGGAAAAACAAATAGGGATGAGCCCATTGATCTCAGTTGGATAGATAAACTCGCAGAATGTCCTGAGCTATTTTAAAATGCAGGATGGTTGATAATTTTCAAGAAAATTGATGGGTACAATGCAGAGGTCTCCCATAAGTTTGCTCAGTGGTATGACAAAGACACTGTATCTTTTGATACTTTGAAATTCAAATTGACCAAAGAATTGGTAGCTGAGGAAACAGGAGCTAAAAATGAGGGAGAACTATGGTTCAAGAAAGTGCCATTCACTTTTAATGCACAAAGATACCTACTACCTAGTATAGTTCCAAATTGGTGTAAGGGTGTGGCCATCCATAACTTCAGGCCTGAATGGGTAGGACCTCTTAAGGTTTTGCAGAGTTATATTACATGTGAAGGAAGGTATTTCTTCATTTTTAAATACCATTTCAGGTTTCTTCAACACCTCAGTAATGAATCAAATATGAACCTTCCCTTCTTCTTGCTAAAGATCCTGCAGAAGATGTCTTGCAGAATCAAAGAACACCAAAATTATACTAGACAGTCCATTTTTCACCATGGGCTTATCAAACTCATTATCAACAGTGTTTTGCAGAGTAAAGAAAAAACTTGGGAATATTTCCTTTTTTGGTCTGGGTTTCAGAATAGTCAAGAAGGACAGTCTAATAGAAAACAAGCTAATAAAGGACAGACCTTAGTGAGAAAGCTAAGACAGAAGATAAAGGTTAAAGATGAAGACAATATTAAATTGGAGGAAGTTGCAGAGCGTGCAAGAAAAAATTGTGGGTCTAAACAGCATCTAAATGACATTGAGAGCAAAGATTTGCGGTCTGATAATAAGGAGACCGAGCCTATTTAGGATGACACACCAGTAGAGACACTTGTTGCTAAAAATATTGTACTTGCAGAGAAATTTTTTGGTGATGAAGAGGATACTAAAGTCCAAAAACAAATTCCAATCACAATCTTGTCTAAGGATGAGACATGCCTATTTGAGGAGGATAAACTTCTTGTTATTGATGAAACTAAGGTTGGTACTAAGAAGGAATTTCATAGCCAAGAAGATGAGGTAGCATTACCAAAGAAAAAGAAGCTAAAAGTCATGGAATTTTCTTTAGTCACATGTTATCCCTAAAGTTGAACCTAGACTACGGGATTCAAGCTTAAGGAAATCTTTGTTCAAAAATGTAAAAATCAAATGAAATCAAATTAAAAACACAAGCTAGTATCAAACCAGGGCTAATGGAACCTCACAGTACTAGAAGGCACTAGACTAGTATTACTTGTTTGTACAGCTTACATAGTTCTGGTATAAAATCAAAACATCACACAATTTACAATCAAGAAAAATGGTATATGCCACAGATTGGTAAATACAAGTATTTATACAAAGATCAAAGCATTTAAGTGAAGGCTGGTATGAATCAGAGCTGCAAGAAAATCAAACAGATGCTGTATAACATGAAATCAATCACAAAGTTCAATATCCAAGTACTATGATCCTAAATCATGAAGTGAAACTGTTAATGTTTGTAAAAATAAAAGATAACTGTCATCTCACGATAAGAATTATTGTAATGGAATATGAATGACCATGTACATAACAGAATTATCAGAGAGACAATTTATATAACACAAAGGCAAATCATCATCAATTTTATTCAAAACTAGAACCTGTCATTGAAGCTGCAAAAAGTTCATGCTACACAGATGTGCTTACAAATGATCAAGCATGGCTCCCCAAAACTACCAACCTACAGTCCCCTGTGTTCTCCTGAAAGGAAGAACTCTCTCACACCCCTGTCGAGTCTTTAGCTGGGACCTCCTTTTACATTTAAAATGATGATTTAAATAGTAGAGTACCACGACCAAACTGTTGCTATATTTTGGAATAAAAATATAACAATTAACTAAAAATATAAACAATTTATGATCTGCTACAAAAAATATGGAATCAGCCGAAATTGATTCCTTATAATCTAGAACTGATTATTGATTGCTTGATCTTATGCCTGGAAATGTTCTGCCACCTATCCATTTAAATGCTCTTTGTTGCTCGACGATGTTAACTAATCCCTGATAATCTAGAAACGATAAGATCTATCCTCTGTTTTTTGGTCTTTAGATGCCTGCCTCCAGGAATAATATTTGACCAATACTCTGCCACTTGTTCGCTGAACATGTTGTCCACCAGCTATGCATAATTTACTTCCATTTGATAGTGTATATACAATATCACCCATTTGTGAATCCTCATCCTTCTTCTATTTTATCCAATTGCTATGGCATGGGGAAAGAAACCATGAATCATGTCATTTAACCAACTTCAAATACAGCACAACATCTACATCAGTAGCAAATCCAAAGTAATTCAACATAATTCCCAGTGAATTTTACCTGTAATCCATGATGGGTGTACATCATATATGTTACACCATCAAACCTAAACCCATCGAATTTATACTCTTTCAACCACCAACGGGCATTCGACATTAGAAACCGGAGCACCTCCCAATGACCGTAGTTGAACAAGCGTGAATCCCATATCCAATGATATCCTCGAGATCCAGAGTAAAAATAGTAAGAATCAGTTCCATCGAACATGTTCAGTCCATCTAAGACGTTATTTGAAGCATGACTGTGTACAATATCCATGAGGACAATGATTCCCAACTCGTGGGCTCTGTCAATGAGAGACTTTAGATCATCTGGGGTTCCACAGCGACTACTAACAGCAAAAAATTTGTGACATGGCACCCAAAGCTAGTATAGTAAGCATGTTCTTGAATGGCCATGAGTTGGACAACATTGTAGCCCAGGTCTTTCACACATGGAAGCACATCATCCTTGAACTCGACATATGTATTAATTTTGGGTTCCATGCTGCTCATGCCAACATATGCCTCATATATTCACAACGATTTGGGATGCTTTGGTCGAGGATACTTAAATTCATGTTTATCCTTCGGAGGGGGATCATAATATATTCTATTGTATGAAATCTCACCCACTTAGTGGAATTGAACATAATCTTTAAAATGAGCATTTGAGCACAAGGCTGAACACTTGGAAGCTAATTGGCAATGAGCTTCAGCACACTGGTGTTTTCCTTTCAACATATTGCATTCGACTCGTCCCACTCTTTATTGCTGGTGTTGGATTCAAGAACATGGAGCACACATATTTTTAACAGACAGCTTTGTATGAATTCAGTAGCCTCCGGAGAAAACATTTGACATCTTGGCACCTCGAAATGCACTAGCACTTACGTGATGGGATTTTTTTTTTTTTAATTGAAAATATTGTCGAATAACTTACCCACTTTAATCATCCATTTGGACATTCTCAGAGATAACATCACTCATCAGGGAAAATCTTTCAAAATGGTAGGGGAGCTTGCTCCTGGGTGGAGACCAAAGACTAGACCTAGAAACAAGCTCAGGCTGAATATGAAGAAATTATTAAACCCTAAATTGAGTGATAGATGACTCCTCCTCTGATGAAAAATTGGATGTTGATAAGAGTGATAGTAAAGGAAAAAGGCCAATGAAGTTAGAAGAAGAATATACCCTTACCGAAACCAAACTGTCTAATGTCTTTTTAGAGATACGAAGTCAAATGTTAAAGGAACAACAAGAAGGTAATATAGAGGTTTCTCACTCAAAAAACAAGCTGATGCTTGATGAAAATGTTCCCTGTGAAGCTGAGACTAAAGAAAACCTAGGTTTTCATGAAACTCCTATAGAATTTTTGCCAAAAGATGAAGAAATATTTGGGAGAATAAACATTCCATGGCTTCCCCATGAGATGCAAAGTATAGCAGGAAATAAAGCATTTGATTCAGAGAAAGAGAATTTACAGAGAACTATATAGCAGTATAAACATCAGATGGAATATATGCAGGAGACAAATGATGGCTTGGTTATGGCCAATAGAAGACTCAGAGAAGATATGGATTGGGTTAATAACCACTATCAAGAACTGATTGCAGTCTCAAAAGAGGCATTGAAAAGAAAAATAAATACAGAGTCACAATTTACAATGTTAAAACAAACCATCAAAGATCTACAACTGTAAAATGAAGAACTCACTAGAAAGATGGCAGAGATGGAAGCAAGGCAACTGAAGGCTAGGAGAAAGGCCCAAGCCCTAGAAGGGATAGCCTTATTGGCAGAGGCAGCTAAATATCTATGAAGCTTGTTAACACAATCAATTATTAGTTATGTTTTGAAGGATATTCCATTTTTTTAATTATTATTTTGATAGAACTATTTTGATGAGTAGGCTGAAAAGCAGTTAGTTTTTAGTCCTTAACTGAATTTTGAAGGATAGTATTACTGTATGTCACAAACAGGACTAAGGGTTTGATTTTTTGGCTGGCTAGAGGAAGTCTCTAGACTTGTTCGCAAGCTACGTAAATGACTCTTATGTGTATTTGAATGACTGATTATGAAATATATGCTCCATTTACCCTTTAGTTTGGTCTCTCGCTTCATTTATAGCTTGTTTTAGCTACTCAAGTGATAATTTCATTGCTGGTTTAAATTTTTTATGCTTGTACTGCTTGCCATTTGTGGATGAACTTCAATGTTGTTTTCTGTTGGATACATGGTTATTATGTTATGCATCTCAGTTTTTCTATGCTTGTGATTTAGTTTTTATTTGGGTTATGAATGCATTCCCTCTTATCACCAAACTTCACAACCAGAAAACCTTAAAAAACCCTAAAAACCCTGTTTTGTTTTATTGAAATATTTGAGATTATGTTGGCTTGTTTTCTTGTAGTTTGGAAACAATTTCTGGCATAAACATCTTTGGCGCCGTTGTCGGGGAATGAAGTTGAAAACACATTTTTTCCCTGGGATACTTACCATTTCACTGGTTTTAAGAGGTGAACTTAAACCATCATATCTTATAGAATACTTTTCACAAGTTTGTCACAGTGGCTACTAGGGGAATTGGAACTAGAAACAGACCTATTTCACCTTTGCAGCTGGGTGTTTCAGACCTAGAATAGATCTTGAAAACAACAAGGAAGATTAGAAGGTGTCAGTCATTACCAAACCTATGTGACCTTGATCAGTTGGATGGTTCATCACTTTCATCTGTTTCAAGAAAAGAAGAAGAAACTTCACCTTGGTTAAAGCCTATAATTCATGTCAGTAACTTTCAAATTTTCACCGATCCTCAAGCATTCAAAAAGGCAAAAATAGTATCTCCTGGTAAAATACCTCTATTTCATTTGAAAGTAGGTAAAAACCATTTTCAGCCAAGTTCCATCCAAATCTCTCCATCACCCAAGTTAGTCAGCCTTAAAATGGTATCCCAAAATCAGCCTATAGACATGATGGACCGAATGGTTGCAACAAGATATGCACCATTAGTTTTGCCTCACCCTTTGAATGCACTACCTGGAGGTGACTATCAGAAATACCTACCTAGGTTTAATGGACAGGGTGAAACTACAGTTGAAGACCATTGGGAAGCTTTTCTCAGTGATTCTGATAACTAGAACATTGAAACTAAGGACGCATGGATGAGAATGTTTGTGCAGAGCCTTGATGGAGATGTTAGGAAATGGTTTAGGGAGCTGCCTATCACCATCATAGAAGAGCTTCGGGACCTCTTAATGAGACAATGGGGTGACACCAAAGACCATACTAATTATATAACTGAGTTTGGAGCCCTTAGGAGAAAGAAGGATGAAACCATTGTATATTTTTCAAAAATATTCAATAAAATATACAACAGAATTCCTGCAGAAATAAAACCTTCAGAAACATCTGCAAAACTTACATATGCAAATGCTTTCGATCATGAATTTTATTTACTACTAAGAGAGAGAAGACTTGTTTCCTTACTGAATATACAATATGTAGCATTAGAGGTGGATTCTAACATATTGGCTTCCAATAGATTTAAGAAGGAAACAACTCAGCAGATGTATGACAGGAAAGGTAAAAAGGAATCAGCTCCTGGGGTTTCAACATCTCATTCTTCAGAAGGAAAAATTGATGAGATGGCCAAGTTAGTGAAGATTTTGACTGCAAAGTTAAACAAGTTATAACTAGAAAGAAATTCCAGCAAGCCTACTCAAGAAGGTGAAAGAAACCCTAACAATCATAACCAATTCAAAAGACAATTTGCTCCTCGTTTCATACCTAGAAAATGAAGAAATAATGATATTCAGCGAGAAAGGAGAAAGACAGAGGACCAAAGGGTACCACCACCTCTTTAGAACAATGTTTTTGATGAAGAAGAGAATGTTGAAGAAGTGTTATTTGAAGACACATATCAGGATATGAACTATTTTAGAGAAAGGTCAACCGAGGGTTTTGTCACTGAAGAGGAGTTTTTAAATGCAGAATATTATGATGCTGATATGTTTGAAACAGAGGATGATTTGAATCTGAAAATGACTGCTATAATTGTTGATGTTTGTCAAAATGAACCCAAGAATACTATGAATTTTAGGTCATGCCCAAAACAAGTAGTACAAAACCCAAATAAAAAGGTAGTTGTACCTGCTAAGTAGCAATCTGATACTGTGTCAGAGAAAAAACAAATTCCAGAAAAGAAAAAGAAGAACATGGAGGTTGAAGAGGTAAATAAAACTGTGCAAAATTTTAATCTGGAAAATGAATTAGGAAAAATAAAGATTCCTATGCCTTTTACTGAACTAATGAAAAATCCTTCTTACAAAGAATCATTTCTTAAAATGTTTGGTTCAGCAAACAATCAGCCTATTTTTGATATAGTGAATTTGCAAGAAGAAAATCCTAAGATTTTTATTGGATCAACCTTGGCTAAAAAACCTAAGAATGAAGCAGGTGCTTCAACTCCATTTTACATTACTCTGATAGTTCATGAAAAAATGATACATAATTGTTTGTTAGATTTAGGAGCATCACACAATTTAATGCCAAAGGCTGTCATGGAGGCTTTAGGTCTGAGTATAACCAAACCCTATCATGATCTGTATGCATTTGATTCATGAGTTGTAAAGTGTTTAGGTGTGATTAAAGACATGGTTGTCATTTTGGCTCAGTTACCAATAAAAAGTGTAATGATGGATGTGGTGGTAGCTGATATTACAACTAAATTTGGGTTACTTCTCTCTAGCCCTTGGGTAAAGAAAGTTGGTGGAACTTTACAAATAGATTTATCATATGCTACTATTCCCGGGTTTGGAGGAGAAAACAGAAGGCTGTATAGAGAGCTTCAGTTTTCCTATATTGTGACAGATGACAAGAACCCTACTAACCATCCTCTATATGTTGTTGATAAAGATTTGGGTACTTGCATGTTACATTTTAGTGATGATGACAATACTGCTAGTTTGTTACAGGTGAAAAAAGAACACCCAATTAAATACAGCAAGGAACATGAAGATGAGCTTTGGTAATTATACTTTGATGGATCATCTTGAAAAGAAGGTGCTGGAGCAGGGGTTCTTCTCATATCCCCTGGTGGTTAAACACTAAAGCTGATGTATAAATTAGCATTCATTAATACAAACAATACTGTTGAATATGAAGCTTTGTTGTTAGGATTGAAGGCTGCTAAAGATTTAGGCATTCGACAGATTTTTGCATATGGCGACTCCAAATTAGTTGTTCAGCATGTGAGGAAAAACTATGAAGTGAAACAAGATTTGCTGAAAGTCTATCGAAATGTGGTATGGGACATGGTCGATAATTATTTTGTAGCCTTTAACATTGCCTATATTCCAAGGGACCATAATCAGACTATTGATTCATTGGCCCTAGCTACTTCACATTTTAAATTCCAAAAACCACACAGTTGAAGTATCCCATTGAGGTTAGGTATAGACCATCTGTACCTGATAATGTAAAGCAGTGGAGAGTGTTTGAATATGACATTGAAATTAAAATATTTTTGGAGCTTACGCATGAGTTTTCTGATTCCCTCATTGATCAGGAGGAAGATGATGAGGATGGAGATGTTGAAGAGATTGCTGAAAATGAAATTGTTGGCTACAAGATTATTGAACTAAAAGGTAATTTCATCCCAGAAGGTTTGGTACCTTTAGAAAGAATATTTTTGAAATATGATACATCCCTAAAACCTGTGGTAGAGTCCTTAGATGAGAATGTGGTAGATTGTAACATTGGCACTGCAGAACATCCTAGAATAGTGAAAATTTCAAAAGCACTCACAGCTGAACAGAGAAACATATATATAAAATTGTTAAAGGAACATGTTGATGTCTTTGCATGGTCCTACAAAGAATTGAGAACATATGATAATGGAATTATACAACATAAAGTACCTTTAAATCCAAATGTTAAACCTTTTCATCAAAAATTAAGGAGGATTAATCCATCCTTGTTTCCTGTTATTGAAAAAGAAGTGAAGAAGTTATTAGATGCCAAGATCATTGTTCCTCTCAGCTACTCTTCATGGGTGGATAATCTAGTTCTTGTTAGGAAAAAGAACGGAGAAATCAAACTGTGTGTTGACTTTAGAAACTTGAATAGATCTTCACTAAAGGATAATTACCCTCTGCCTAAAATTGAGCAAATTTTGTAGAAGGTTGTTGGAGCACAGAGGATTTCTATGGTTGATGGTTTCTTAGGATACAATCAGATTTCTATGCATCCTAATGATAAGGAGAAAACAACTTTTACCACTCCCTAAGGAACTTTCATGTATGATAAGATTCCTTTTGGTTTAATGAATGTTGGAGCAACTTTTCAGAGGGCTATGGATATAGATTTTGTTGGGGAAAAGGACAAGTTTGTGGTAATTTACTTAGATGATATTACTGTATTTTCAAAATCAGATGATGAACATCCAAAACATTTGAAACAGGCTTTCCTAAAGTGCAGAAAATTTGGTTTGTCCTTGAATCCAAAGAAGTCACATTTTGCTGTACAGGAAGGAAAATTGTTGGGTCATTTAGTTTCTGTTGATGGTATAAGGATCAACCCACAAATGGTAAAAGCAATATTGAAGACAAGTCTTCCTAGGAGTAAAAAAGATGTCCAATCTTTTATTGGTAAAATCAACTTTTCGGATTGGTTTATACCAAACTTTGCTGAGACTATCAAGCAGATTACAACCATGCTAAAGAAGGATCAAAAATTTAAATGGACCACTGAAGCAAAGAATTCATTTGAAAAAATCAAGATGGCTCTTACTGAAGCCCCTGTATTAATAAGTCTAGATTTCACCAGAGAATTTCTAACATTTTCATTTTCATTTGAAGATACACTAGCAGCTATTCTGTTGCATAAGAATAAGGATGGTATTGAGCAACCTATTGCATTCTTCAGCAAAACTCTCATAGATTCTGAATTAAAATACAACATCTTGGAAAAACAAGCTTATTCTTTGGTGAAAGATTTGAAATTTTTCAGAATTTATGTTTTTATTTCCAAAGTTATTTCATATGCGCCTAATGTTGATGTAAAAGATGTTTTGACACAGCCTGACAGTGAGGGGAAAAGAGGCAAGTGGATTGCTAAAATCATGGAGTATGATGTAGATATCAGACCTACCAAACTAGTCAAGGGACAAGGTTTAGCCAAGCTACTGGCTGAATCAAAATGCCAAGCTTTAGGATTGCATGTCATGACAGAAGATCCATCTTAGGAAGAAAATCAAGTAGAGTTAGAGAAAGAGAATATTATGGACTTCTATTCAGCATCCACATGGTACGTAGACATTGCGTATTTTCTATTGTATGTGTAATGTCCTGAACATTTATATAGAAAAGCTACTGGGTCTTTGAAGCTAAGAACTACTAACTACTGTTTAGTAGAACAATAGTTATTTTGGAAGGACCTAGGGGGTATTTCACTCAGATGCTTAGATAAACCTGAAATTGAAGGAGTGATTTCTGAATCTCATGAGGGTGCTTGTGAAGGTCACAAGTACTGGAAGGAAACATCATACAAGATCTTAAGAGCTGGGTACTATTGGCCCTCTTTGTTTGCAGATGTATATCAGTAGGTAAGAGCTTGCATTCCTTGTCAGAAGTTTGCTGGCAAACAAAAATTGTTTTCATTACCTTTAAAACCAATTGTAGTAAGTGCTCCTCTCCAGCAGTGGGGTCTGGAATTTATAGGAGAGATAAGACCATCTTCCTCAAGACAACACAGGTGGATTTTGATTGCAATAGACTTCTTTACCAAATGGGTGGAAGCTATCCCTAATAGGAATGCCAGAGATAAGGTGATTATGGAATTTATTGAAGAAAATATCCTCAGCAGGTTTGGGTGTCCTCATAAAATAGTTACAGATAATGCAAAAGCTTTTAATTCTAAGGAAATGGAAGCATTTTGTGAAAAGAATGGTATCTTGTTCAAACATTCAACTCCTTACTGCCCCCAAGGTAATGGTTTAGTTGAGTCCTCAAATAAAAATAGCATTCAGAGTATCAGGAAACTGCTGAAGCATAATAAGAGACCATGGGATTCTATGCTGAAATATGCATTATGGGCTGATAGAATAACAGTCAAGTAAGCAATTGGAACTTCTCCTTTCCAATTAGTGTATGGTACAATAGCAGTTTTTCTTGTTCAGTTGGGCATCCCGATGATGAAGTTTTTTCAGAATTGTCAAGAAGAACCTAATGATATGCAGAGAATGATTTATGAAATGATAGAGTTGTAGTAGAATAGAGAAAAAGTGGAAGAAAAGTCACAGTTATATAGATTGAAGATAAAAGACAGATTTGACAGGAAAATCAAAGACAACACTTTCTCAATTGGTGACATGGTTCTATGGTGGGATGCCAGGAAAGAGAAAAAAGGGAAACATGGAAAATTTGACAACCTTTGGTTTGGCCCTTTCCTAGTATCTAAGTTTTTGGAAAATAACACTTTTGTCCTACAGACTTTGGAGGGTGAGGAATTGTCAAGTCCAGTTAATGGACGCTTCCTCAAGAATTTCTACAGTTTTGAGGGAGATTTTAGTTTTTCATTGTATATACCGGTGTGAGTAAAACACAATAAGAACTCCATAACCCAATGGAAATTTTGCAGATTAGCAGGTTGCAGGAAAGAAGGAATTGGTCTAAAGGTTCTTGAAGCCTCATAAGGAGGACTTCATCCCGCAGTAAGAGCCGGATGTTAAGTCATGATTTTGTCTTCCTTAGTTTTATGCTTTTGTTTATGTTTTTGAAACTTGATAATGTTTTTGCTTCTAGGAAATTTTGGTTTATAAAGGTTAATTTTGAGTTTAAGCCTTTAGTTTTCATCATTTTGATTTTTCCTATTTTTAAGCTTGCTTTTATAAATTTTGCTTAGAGATCATTCTTGAAGGGTTCTACAAGGTGTATATTGATTAATGATTTCATAAAAGACACTAAGATCAAGACTAGTCATATAAACCAAGTCTTAAACCTGATTAGTGATGTAACGAGAAAAATTTATGTTTTGGACTTTCTTGTAGCACGGGAGAGAAATTAATACACTAGTGCGCTACAAGAAATTCGCAAGTGCCAAAAAGTCATTTTTCAATGTTGTGGAGGCATAGTTCTTTAAGGCGCCGACAAGATAGTTCATAACACTTCCGATCACCGATCGTGAAGCCAATAGTCAAAAGTGTCGCACAAATTTAAAATCATCTTTCAATGTTGTGGAGGTTCAATGGTCTAATGCGCCGACAGCACAATGGTTTAAAGTGCCAACACTGCAGCAACAAAATGGTTTAAAGCATCGATGAGACAGTTTATAGATTTTTCGACACTGCGGAAGCTTAGTGGTTGAAAGCGCCGACAAGGTAGTTGATACAGCTTTCGACGTCCGATCATGAATCCTATGGTATAAAGTGTCGCTCAAATTTAAAATCATTTTTCAACATTGCGGAAAGCTAATGGTCTAAAATGTTGATGTTGCGGCAGCATAGTGGCGTGGGGTTCTAGTGCATTATAGGTTTCTACTTCTGATCGCCAACATGTTAGAAATGGGAGCTGTTGACTTGTTCAGTATTGAACCTCTGATTGTCAATGCTGAGAAGGATTAATTGTTAGTGATGGGAGACACTGTTACCACGGGAACATTCAAATGTTAATTACTTTGACAAGTAGAATATAATCATGAAGGTGAAGATCGTGGCAATTACATGCAAGTTCATGGCAAATGATGACAGTGAGTGGAATGAGGCAGAGTTTTTGGGAATATATTCTTAAGATGAAGGATACGAAAGCATTGAAAGCTATGGTAGAGAAAAATTGCTAAGAAATCAGAGTTTTGACAGTTGAGGGAAGAATTAGGGCTTCCTAGCAGTGACAATTTGAAGTGATTTGGATAGTTGAAGACAGCTGGAATGTGCATTTCGATACCTAACCTTTCAAGAGATCAACTTCCAGCACTTGGATTAAGCTTTTGAGCAGGTGCTGCAAGCCATAGTGAAAATGAAGAAGAGTGGAAAAACTGATAGGGCTGAGCCCACTGATCTCAGTTGGATAGATAAATTCCCAGAATGTGCTGAGCTATTTCAAAATGTAGGATGGTTAATATTTTTCAAGAAAATTGATGGATACAATGCAGAGGTCTCCCATAAGTTTGCTCAGTTCTATGACAAAGACACTGTATCTTTTGATACTTTGAAATTCAAATTGACCAAAGAATCGGTAGCTGAGGCAACATGAGTTAAAAATGAGGGAGAACTATGGTTCAAGAAAGTGTCTCTCACTTTTAATGCACAAAGGTACCTACTACCTGGTAGAGTTCTAGATTGGGGTAAGGGTGTGGCCATCCATAAATTCAGGCCTGAATGGGTAGAACCTATTAAGGTTTTGCAGAGTTATATTACATGTGAAGGAAGGTATTCCTTCATTTTTAAATACCATTTTAGGTTTCTTCAACACCTCAATAATGAATCAGAGATGAACATGGCTTTCTTCTTACTAAAGAGCCTATAGAAGATGCCTTGCAGAATCAAAGAACACCAAAATTGAACTAGACAATCCATTTTTCATCATGGGCTAATCAAACTCATTATCAATAGTGTTTTGGAAAGTAAAGAAAAAACTTGGGAATATTTCCTTTCTTGGTATTGGTTTCAGAATAGTCAAGAAGGACAGTCTAATAGAAAACAAGTTGATAAAGGACAGACCTTAATCAGAAAGCTAAGACAGAAGATAAAGGTTAAATATGAAGACAGTAGTAAATTGGAGGAAGTTGCAGAGCCTGCAAGAAAAAATTGTAGTCTAAAAAGCATCTAAATGGCATTGAGAGCAAAGATTTGTAGTTTGATAATAAGGAGGTCGAGCCTATTCAGGATGATGTACTAGTAGAGACACTTGTTGAAAATATTTTACTTGCAGAGAAAGTTTCTGGTGATGGAGAGGATACTAAAGTCCAAAAACAAAGTCCAATCACAGTCATGTCCGAGGATGAGACATAGCGGTTTGAGGAGGATAAACTTCCTATTATTAATGAAAATAAGGTTGGTACTAAGAAGGAATTTCACAGCCAAAAGATGAGGTAGCAGTACCAAAGCAAAATAAGATAAAAGTCATGTAATTTGCTTCAGTCACCCGTTAATGCAAATCTTTCAAAATGGTAGGGGAGCTTGCTCCTAGGTGGAGACCAAAGACTAGACCCAAAAACAAGCTCAGGCTGAATATGAAGAAATTATTAAACCCTAAATTGAATAAAAAAGGAGTAACTGTGATATATGACTCCTCCTCTGATGAAAAATTGGATGTTGATAAGAGTGACAGTAAAGGAAAAAGGCCAATGAAGTCAGAAGGAGAATCTTCCCTTTCTGAAACTAAACTGTCTGATGTATTTTTAGAGATACGAAGTCAAATGTTAAAGGAACAACAAGAAGGTAATATAGAGGTTTCTCACTCAAAAAACAAGCTAGTGGTTGATGAAAATGTTCCCTGTGAAGCTGAGACTAAATAAAACCTAAGTTTTCATGAAACTCCTACAGAATTGCTGCCAGAAGATGAAGAAATCTTTATGAGACTAAACATCCCATGGCTTCCCAATGAGATGCAAAGTATAGTAGGAAATAAAGCATTTGATTCAAAGAAAGAGAATTTACAGAGAACTTTGAAGTAGTATATACATCAGATGGAATATATGCAGGAGACAAATGATGGCTTGATTATGGCCAATAGAAGACTCAGAGAAGATCTGGATGAGGTTAATAACCACTATCAGGAACTGATTGCAGTCTCAAAAGAGGCATTGAAAAGAAAAAGAAATACAGAGTCACAATTTACAATGTTAAAACAAACCATCAAAGATCTACATCAACAAAATGAATAACTCACTAGAAAGATGGTAGAGATGGAAGCAGAGCAACTGAAGGCTAGGAGAAAGGCCCAAGCCCTAGAAGGGATAGCCTTGTTAGCAGAGGCAGCTAAAGATCTATGAAGCTTGTTAACACAATCAGTTATTAGTTATGTTTTGAAGGATATTTCATATTTGTAATTATTATTTTGATAGAACTATTTCGATGAGTAGGCTGAAAAGCAGTCAGGGTTTAGTCCTTCACCGAATTTTGAAGGATAGTATTAATGCATGTCATAAAGAGGACTAAGGGTTTGATTTTTTGGCTGGCTAGAGGAGGTCTCCAGACTTGTTCATAAGCTAAGTAAATGACTCTTATGTGTATTTGAATGACTGATTATGAAATATATGCTCCATTTACCCTTCATTTTGTTCTCTAGCTTCATTTATAGCTTGTTTTAGCTACTCAAGTGGTAATTTCATTGCTAGTTTAAAGTTTTTATGCTTGTAGTGCTTGCCATTTGTGGATGAACTTCAGTGTTGTTTTCTGTTGGATACATGGTTATTATGTTATGCATCTCAATTTTTCTATGCTTGTGATTTAGTTTTTATCTGGGTTATGAATACATTTCCTCTTGTCACCAAACTTCACAACCAAAAAACCTTTAAAAACCCTAAAAACCCTATTTTGTTTTATTGAAATATTTGAGATTATGTTAGCTTGTTTTCTTGTAGTCTAGAAACAATTTATGGCATAAACAGTGCCTTTTTTTTTTCAGGAACAAGATTGGAAACCCAAGTGGTGTATGTGATATGGTAGATGAAACCAGCTGTGTGTAGTTTCTCAATTTATGGTTTGAATGTATTAGCTTTGGAGGGATAGATAGGTCCTTGCTTTTGAAAAACAAGTGCTACATCAGGCCATGTGTCGATGTGATGCTCAATGATTGACAGATCCAATCCAGTCATTTCGGTGTAGGAACTAGAAAATATTGTCGCGAAACTCTTGAAAAAGTGCTTTGTAGGAAGAAAATTCTTTAGAGGAGCAAAATTCCCCCAGCACGATCTCTTCAATGATCTCTGATTTGGTTGAGACGTTGAACTTGATGATAGGTGATATAGTGTTCATATTCCCCTCTTCAAAGGTTTCATGTGCCATAATGGGGTTTTTGAACTAGTCGACCTTCCCAGGAATGAAATCCTTGGTTTCTACCGAAAATTGGTTTGATGACGACATAGGTTCTTCGGGGATGAAGAATGAGTGGTGGTGCATATCGTCCCAAGGGTATTCATGAGAAGTAAAGGATTCAAGTATCTTCTTGTCGTTTCTGAAGTGATGATTGGATAGATCTGAGGGATCATCAATGGCTGCGGAGGTGGTAGGTTCGGTGGAGATGGACACCATGTAAATCACCATGGTGTTTGAGGAGTAAATCAAAGGGTGGATCTTCTCAATAACAGTGATTTTGAATTCAATGGAATGTTTTCCAAAGTTGGCTAAGGGTGGCATGAAACTCATCCAAGTATTGAAAGTGGTGGGAGTAATGTCCATACAATCCACAAAGGGCGCATGTAGTTTTTGTACTCAAAGACTTGTTTTTGGTTGTTGGTTGATTGGGGAGAATGACTACTAGAGCGTTCTATGTGGTCTTCATGGAGACTAGATGTGTACAGGGGATAGGGATTTCTAGATAGTTCTTGGGTGCATGACCCTATATGTCACACATGGCACAAGGTGGAGTTGGCCAAGGTTGATGGTGTAGGCATAGAAGGTGGATTTTGTGGGCCAGGAGGGGGGTGTGACACTGTCTCAATAGGTTCGATGGGGGTCAGCACTACCTGTGGAATCAGGGGCTTGGTAATAGGTTCCAAGTACCAAATTAGAATTCCCAGCATAAATTTTGGTAAATTTGAAGTAGCAATAATAGGATTACTTACGATGACATATGGTGGGAAGAGGAATGGGATTGTGTTGACTAGGAGAGAGCCCCAACCATTTCATGGTGACTGCTTCTGAGGTTGCGACTATGGATGGGGTTATGGCTACGGTTGGTAGTGTGGCTGTGATGAGGGGTGTGGCTATGGTTGGGGCTTGGGTGCCTCATTTCTGGATGAGAGCATGCACACATATGCAGTGTTGCTCGTCGATGGTGGAGGTGGTAAAGATGGGAGGGAATTCATCATGGAAGTGTTGGTGAACAATCCAGGACCTGTCGCCTCCATGGATGGGGAGGCTGTGTTTTCAATAGAGGTATCAAAGGTGGGGATGGAATTGGATGGAGTGGTTGGCCCTTACAGGTCATGGTAAGTTAACTGGTCCACGGTCACAATCTTGCTATCATGGGGGGAACATCATGAGGTGGAAAATGATGGATGCCATAACCCTCATAGCATACATGTAGCTACATTTGAGGACAATGTTGTAATAAAATTGAACATCGATGACCTCTATGTCTATTGGAACTGTATTACTAGCTAATGATATGGGGACATGCGGGAGAATTTCTTGAGATCTAGTGGGGTGGCCATCATAAGTGCACAGTGTAGTGGTATATGGTTGAAGGGTAGGGGACTCAAGTTTCTACCATACCAACATCAACATAACAAAAGTGGATGCCCCTCCATCAACTATACAATGATGTACAACCAAATTCCGGATTCATACCAGAATATGGAAGGAAATGGATAATGCCATTCTCAGTTCTCCATTGTCCAAATAGAATGTGATCAATCTAGAGTCGAAGGGATCTATGGAACCAAGTAAATCTAGTAATGATTTCCACTGTGGCGGGCATGTTTTGATCACCTCAAGAGTGGACCTCACTGTTGGTGATTGGGCTAAGTTGTCAATGATGTTGTAGTTTACTACTGCTCTAGCACTGGCATTATTGGCTACACATCGAATGGGGAATCATGGACCTCTAGCTGCCCCATCCATAAGAGGTTAGGTATGTGGAGTGGCACATTGGTTGTGTTGGATGTAGATCTCATTGATGTGTCAATGGTTTTAGTGGTCAATCTATACTAATTTATCTCGAATATGGTCATGATGGCCAAGTCAGCGCATGGGATTGTTGAGTTGGCACAGGTTGCACATAAGATGTTTTGGCCCCAAAATGGGCCACATCATATTGGAATAGTCGGCTACTAGGTGCATTTGTGAAACACTAGGGGTGTTTCTAAGGTGTAGTGGAATTTTGGGAGGTGTCGCGCACTACTGCTGGTGCTGGGAGATGAATCCTTTGATGTCATCCATAGCATGGGATTCCCTCAGTGCATCATGGTTGGATGTGCTAGCATAGGGAGCATTTGGAATAATGGTGTAAAGATATCCAAATTGAGCATAGATCAAGTGAAATTGTTGGGAATTTGGGATGGCCTCTTCCTCAGTATGGGGACGTTCAGAGGCAATGTCTTTGGAAATGGAAAATAGTAAGGTTTTCAAGAACATATCAAGGAAGATACTATCATTAAAGTTGAACTTACACATGCTACGGCATTGTCACCCCTCATGGATTTGGTCGGTTATGTGTGTCGCAGTGTTTTTGCGACAAGATAGTAGGATTTCCATGCCCTTGTCGTAATGTATAGGGAGTTGGAAATATTGTAGGAACATGAAGGCTAAGGAGTTGAAATACAGGTAGGAGGATTGAGGCAGCTCGATGTACCATTTGGCTATGGCACCTGTGAGGGTGCGTTGGAACAACCTAAGTTTGATTGAATCATCTATGATGATGTTTGAAGAGCACCATAGATGAAATGACATGATGTGTGTTATAGCGGATTTCACCACCCTAGGTGAATCACACTTTGTATGGCCTTCCCTTGTCCTGCTGCAGACTCTTTAGACCCCATGGACCATCTTTTATCCTTTGATGTTTCCTTGATCATCCCTAAAACTATATAAAAAATGATATACGCGGCCTTTTACCGATAACCGTGTACATACGCAGGTTTAACCCTGATAACCATGTACATCGGGATGTGTGCATAATCCAAATCCTTTTGTAGTTTTTCCTTGACTTGGATCTGACTCATCTGACTCCTGGCCTTCCATATGCCTTGAGATCACTCAGATTCAACCCTTCATTATCCCTTGTGAAGCTATATAAGTAACCCCTTGGTACATTGAAGGCATATATAGAGAGATTGAAGCAAAGAAACTATAGTCCATTGTTGCCGGAATTTATACTTGAGCAAGCTTGCCTTTTGCTAGTAAGCTTTCTATCGAGAGATGGAGGATTGAGGTGGTGGAGGCCCAAGTGGGGGATTCAATTTCTCTGATTTGCAGACGTGCCGTCAGAGGTTGTATCTATCTTGTAATCTCTGATTTATATTAATAAGAACTATCTTTTCCTGTCCAATGATGTGTATTTGATTAATGTTGTATCCATTGGAATATGTCAAATGCTTTTACATTATTAATGATATATCCTAGAATAGATCTAACACCATGATATATAGTATGCTTGTATTGTTTACTTGTTATTGAGGAAGTATTATATCAATTCAAGCTGAAGATTGGAAAGCTCAACGAGGATCTACTTCAACCGTCCGAAATAAGGTACGAGGTCTGATCCTTTAGTGTTAGAAATTTTATTTCTATTGCATATTGGGAAAGATTGATTTTTGGAGTCAATTTTGTCTGTTGTGGTACCCCAAGCCACAGGAATTTCTCTCCGTAACAGAATTGGCGACTCCGCTGGGGATTTCCTAGTCATTTTTCCTTTGGGGGTTTTTATCGGTACAATGGGCTTGATATTCTTGACTTGCTCTCTATTTCTCCCTATTTCTATGTTGCATGTTATAGTATCTTCATCCATTGACACTCCCCTTTATTGGTTTGACCTTTGGCCTAATTTTTACCACTGCCTTCTCTGTATATGCAGGTTTTTGGCCAAAAGTCGCATACATACATAGATTTTTGGCCAAAAGTCACATATACACGCAGGTTTTTGGCCAAAATCCGCGTATATACTTAGGTTTTTGGCCAAAAGTCACGTACATACGCAGTTGTTCTTTAAACAGTTGCGTACATCCTCCCTTTTGGTTGAGTTTTATGGTGTGGGAAGTTGTTGGGTGGGTTGTGAGTGTGGTTGGGTCTTCCTTGGGTTTGATGTTGTCTATTGGATGCTTCTTTTGTGACCAGAGGCCACTTTTTCATTGATTTTTCTTTGAAAGTATTTTTAGTCATTTTTCCTTCTTTTTTTTTTCCATTAGTGCATTACTCTTTTTGTCTTGGTGTCTTGCTGGGCTTGTCTTTTATACTTGCTGCAGAGACTGAGAGTTTTAGATGAATTTTATTGCATTTTTCATTCTTTAATATTGAAAAATACAAAGTAGTTGCATCTTAGATATGGATTTGAGGAGGTACTTGCATTGGATTTCTTGGATGAGAGTTGTGTTTAGGCTTTCATATAGGAAGGACTGCATTGGCATTCGGAAAGGAATATATATTTATGCATCTCATGTAGTGGCATACCCTATTTTTCATTTGACAAAGATTGCACTTAGAATTGTTTGTTATGGTGTGCACTTTTATTTCATTGCTGAGTCTTGATATCACTAGTTGCACAGCCATTTCCCTTTGAGTAATTATAGCCAACTAAAATCAACACTAAAGTAAAATGAACTACACTCTTTTCTTTTCTAGGGTGCACCAACAAGCTTAGGTTTTAGGATCTTGGAATAGTTCATTGTAAGTCAATTCTCCAATATCACTAAACAACAACATGTAGGTGTCTGTCCAGGGAGTGTGTGAAATCCTTGGTATAACCATCGTTCTCAGGATCCTCCTCTCAAACGGGAGTTAAGCACGAGGCAGTGTGAGTGGTTATCAATGGGGATGACCCTAGTCATAACTGAGTAGCACCGGAGATATTTCTAGGATTGTATTCATATCTGGGGGCTCTTTTGATATTTTCAATATTTGCTACCCTGCCCATACGGTCAATCCTACCTGCGACTGTCCGCCTGAGCTTTGATTATATTGAGGTGACCTTAGTGACCTTACCTAGGATATCGCGGGGGTACTTGTAGAGGTTATTATGTAGGCGTCCCAGCCAGGTTGGGGTCGGATAGCACAGTCACTTTATGCGTTGAAGCTGAGGGCCACTATAATTGGTTACATACCTCCGCTTGTAGTGTATGGGAGTTTCGAGCCTCTCCTAGGTGAGACATACCTGCTGCATTCGGGAGCTCACATATCCTCCCTTTGGTTTGCTTGTATTTTGGATGTATATTTTGTTAGGAGTATGCTCTTTGTGCGCTAGTTGGCCTTTGGGATCGTGGATACTTGAGTATATTTATGCTCTCTTGAGTTTGGGTCCTTTTATTTTTGGCATGCCTGGTATTCTATCACCCATCCTTGGTCTTAGTATGGACCCTGGTGTCATGAATTGGGGGCATCACAACCCCTTACCTTACTCATAGATTTGAAATGGTCACATTTCTCCCTCTACTCCATTTGTGGAGGATGATGACTCCTTTATTTTGGTATTTACACTAGCGGTCACCCTCATGGGGGTGGTAGTGGATGCGTGAACGTTGGGTCTACACCTTACTTTCCTTTTTATGTCCCATCGGTCACCACATTGTTCCCTTTGGGAGCAGTTGTCATGATCATTCCTCCATATATCCTATAGTTTGGATTCTTTATTGACTATTTTGGCTTGTTTTGGATTAATATGGTTGTCACGCAGGGTCCAATTTTTGTACACTCTCTCCGAGGTTTCGACCCATTCGTGCCTATCACAGGTATTATGTCTGAACTGGTATATAGGTTAGGATTTCACATCCGCCTGCACTTATGCATTGCCTTATGACCATTCAATTTTAACCTTAGGTACGAACCCATTCCATGGTATCACGGAACCTTCATGCTTTTGTTAGAAGTGGTACTATGTGAATGGTAGAGCTTTCCTATACATGGGTGCCCTAGTTAGCTCCCTTTTTCATTTGGTACCCATGCTGCAAGTCCTCTCTTAGGACTAGGAGTCCCTTTTAGTCCTGCCATGTCCTTGAGCAAGAGCTTCATACTCCTCTTGAACTTTATTATAGCTATTTCCTCGGGACTCCCCTTGTATCAAGTTGTGAATGCATTATCATGAGCTTTGCGTGCCTTATTGAACTTTATACCGGCTCCCCTGACATTGCGTTTCAGCCATACAGCCTGAGCTTGTCTCATGTCTATCCATGCAGAGCCATTTTTTATATATCCTTCACAGCTTGATTTCCCTTTTTACCGGGAGGGGATTTTCCCCCGAGTGTCAATATCCTACACATGTATCCTTGCATTGAGCATAGGTATGTGCCACTACTTGGAACTAGTTTGTTTGTCCTGATGACACTCGTCTCCTCCTATTTTGTAACTATAAATCTAGTTTATTCTTTTTTCAAGCTTTTCAAATAACTGAAAAAGTCCAAAAAAATAAAAAAACCAAAAAGCCGGACAAGGAAAGATGTTATCTTTTGCAGCTATCGAGTCGTGTCGCCTTTGAATAGAGAACTGTATATCATAGCCATTGGTTGGGTTATAGTTTGAATTTAGGAGCTGTACTCATTTATCTGAGTTTATCTCCATCGACTGGTTAAGCTTCCAGTCCCTATGGAGCCTCTGTTGATGCCTCCTGTGTCACAGAGATGTCCCAGTTTTCATATCAAGTCTATGCTGCCTTCATTCAGTCACCATACACTGTTATGCTCTTGTTAGAAGGAATTTGAAACCTGTGTCGGCCATTTCTCAGTTATCTTGACTTTGCATGTCAGCCATTCCCGGTACAGTTACTGGTTCGTTCACCTTATGATCGATTCCTTCCACATTAGACCGCTTTGTTGAGTACCTCATGTTGGATGATGGGGGATGCCTTAATGCCCTCGTTCCAGTGGATTTCATCCCATCGACTTCATATCATCTATTCTGGGATTGGAATCTAGAGTCCTTTTGAGTGCCTTGAGACTTGCAGTCATCAATGGCAGGTTCTCTCACCATTGACAGTTTCTGGGGAATACATCAATGTCCCCTAATCAATGGATTCTCTCAAGTGTTTGACCTCAACACATCTATTCACACTTGTTAGTTTGCATTCTAGTACCTTGATTCCCATTTTCATTATCGGTGGGTAATTTCGCATCTGTTAACGGTATACATCAATGACCGATAATCAGACGATGGATTACTATGTTCGACCTCGACACCTCTATTCGCATAGTAGAACATGAACTCGTAGTGGTTGGTGTAGAAGAATTTCCAGACTGGTGGCATCTCTTATATGCTACCTCCTTGATCGTGCCAGTCTTCATGAGATTTCAGCTCTTGTGACTTGATACCAGTGTATGTTAGATATTTCCAGCCTCTATGGCGATCTTGATCTATTGTATATCTTCAGCTATTTTGGAGATCATGGTCCTTTGTATATATTCCTCATGGAGATTCTGATCTATGTATATTGTACGTGGAAATGACCACATATGTGATATCATGTATTATGCCTATTCATGGCCATTGTACTCTTATGTATCCAGGACTACTATATGTACATGCAGTTATATGCAGAGTTGTATTATGGTACTATGTTGATTGGGTGGCTGGTATTCCATTTGGGTACCTTCATCACTCCACTTCTGGGATGGATGTATAATGTATTTCGGCCATCGTATGACCCCTCTGACCTCACACATTAGGGGGCATCTGTTATAGCAGATTTCACCACCCTAGGTGAATCACACTTTGTATGGCCTTCCCCTGTCCTGCTGCAGACTCTTTAGACCCCATGGACCATCTTTTATCCTTTGATGTTTCCTTGATCATCCCTAAAACTATATAAAAAATGATATACGCGGCCTTTTACCCGATAACTGCGTACATACGCGGGTTTAACCCCAATAACCGCATACATCAGGATGTGTGCATAATCCAAATCCTTTTGGATTTTTTCCTTGACTTGGATCCGACTCATCCAACTCCTGGCCTTCCATATGCCTTGAGATCGCTCGGATTCAACCCTTCATTATCCCTTGTGAAGCTATATAAGGAACCCCTTGGTACATTGAAGGCATAGATAGAGAGATTGAAGCAAAGAAAATATAGTCCATTGTTGACGGAATTTGTACTTGAGTTTGCATCCCTTTGTCCCTTGGAGCACTGTTGTGTTCTTCCCAAGCTTGCCTTTTTCTAGTAAGCTTGCTATCGAGAGATGGAGGATTGAGGTGGTGGAGGCCCAAGTGGGGGATTTAGTTTCTTCGATTCGCAGACGTGCCGTCAAAGGTTGTATCTATCTTGTAATCTCTGATTTATATTAATAAGAACTATCTTTTCCTGTCCAATGATGTGTATTTGATTAATGTTGTATCCATTGGAATATGTCAAATGCTTTTACATTATTGATGATATATGCTAGAATAGATCTAACACCATGATATATAGTATGCTTGTATTGTTTACTTGTTGTTGAGGAAGTATTATATCAATTCAAGCTGAAGATTGGAAAGCTCAACGGGGATCTACTTCAACCGTCCAGAATAAGGTATGAGGTATGATCCTTTAGTGTTAGACATTTTATTTCTATTGCATATTGGGAAAGATTGATTTCTGGAGTCAAGTCTGTTTGTTGTGGTACCCCAAGCCATAGGAATTTCTCTCCATAACAGTGTGGTTTTGGGGGAACTCCCCTGCCTTTCCTTAAAACTTTAGAATGTCTGATGGGAGTTTGGTTGGCATGGGAGGCCAATGGGGCTGGTGGAATATTGGGTCGTTGGTTAACTTGGCCAAATCATGCAAGTTGAGGCGAGCCATGAATGGGATATTATACCCAAGGTTGGTGTGGGAGGGGCCGACAATGGCACCAGAGTCTATAGGAACGTGATGTCCATGAGTGACTGGGGACACTTGCAGTTGACTTTCCACAATGAGGATAGCCGAAATAGTCATGGAAGGGCCATTACCCATAGGGATGAAAGGCAGAATTGTGGGTATTGCATCAATCAGTTTCGAACCGCCACTAATGGGTAGTAGACTGACCACAACATGCAAAAAGGTATTGGCATGATTGGCAGGGATGTTGGTAGTGATGGGGGGTAGGGACATAGGTCCGTCGCTAACCACCCCTCCGGAGAAGGGATTGGGGTTTATACTAGCCATGGTATGAGACGGTGTAGTGGGAATCCAAGTCAAAGTTAGAGGTTGTGTGGCCTTCTGAAGGTGAAGAGGGTTTTCAAGAATTGTCTCGACAGTGTTGGTTTAATGGTCCAAGTCAGGGATGATTTTAAGGAACCATACTTATTTAAAACTTATGATAAATGTTGGTGAATCTTACCAATTCTTAAAACACCAACTATAAAATATTTGGCAATATTTTTCAAAAAATACGTTAATTTCCAAGGATTTTATATCATTTATATAATAAATTGGTGATTTTGAGGGTGAAAAAAGTTTACCCCATCAAAATTGGGAGAAACAAGGCTTCAAAAATTGCAAAATGGCGAATCTTTTTTTAGAGAAAACCCCCTAAAAATAGCCCATGGGCTAAATTTTTCCCCTGAAATTATCCCTAGCCCAAGAGAAGGGGATTCCCCCTTAGTCAAGAGGAGGAGCGTGGTGGATCAATGGTTTCTTTCTAGTAGTGACCAATCATGAAGATATGGACAACATTTTAATGGCTTCCTAGTGGCTTACAGGTGGTTTCTTGACCACCAAGAATGCCAAAAGACAACGCTTGGATTTTTCGTCACAAGTATTACTAGTCAATCTGTAGGGGTCATTGTCTTGTTTCACTTGGTAGGTCCTCTCATTGGATGTATACTTTGGGGTTCCTATGGAACTTCTCATAATTATTTTTAGGGAATATCCCAAGCACTTCCCATAGTTAAGGCGGTTGAGCTTATGTCGTCAAACCACAAAGTTTCGAATTAAGTAAAATGATTACTTTTTAAAGGATCGCTCAGGGTCATGAACTGGGTTTGGTTGAATTAAAATGGTGTTGTTATGTGCACTTTTGTGAATGAGTTTTATTTATTTTAAATTAATTTTTTTGCACTTATGTGGTAAGCAAGTGGTTCTGGTATTTTCTGTACAGATCAAAACAATGGGTCATACAACTTGTAATATGTAAAACCAGTAAAATGAACAGAACTAAAGTGCATATTATATGGTAAAATGTAAATATGTAATGTTTCTACCCTACTTTTGTATTCCTCTAATCCAGGAAGGAGTGATGGGATCTCATCAAAGTGGGAACAAGCCCACTCATAGATCCACATGTCACTCCTCAAATGCAAGGTTGCTCAACAGGGAGGACAGGAACATTGTGAAACCCTCAATGGTTTCCACCCCCTTTAGATTCCAAGACACTTGTTTTTAATGGATGAAAGCAGTTACAAACACAAGTTCATATTACTACACTTGTTCAACCCTTCGTCTTATCTCAAAAGACCCAGACAGTGATGATTGAGTAGAGGAGGAAGTGCTAGACAAGGAGGTTAATTCCCAATGTGTTAAGTTATGAAATACTGAAGATCAACTTGTAGGAAATTAAGAGAATAGTAAGAAGATTGACATTTAAATTATTAATCAAACACGTAGCCAAATGTAAAAATCATTTAACCAGTTAGGTAGGTTTGCATTTAAACATTTAGTTATATAGGCGTTCGAATGCAAAAATAGATGAAAATAGCCAAATCGCTTCTGTTTACTGGACATTGGTGACTGGGTCACATAGACAGTCCAAACAGCAGTGATTGGGTCATAAAGGGTCGTGACAGTTTCCTAGGGGGTAGGTCACTCCTTTTTAGCCTAAACAAGTGACTAGGTCACACTTGTTGGGCCTAAATGGGTGACTGGGTCCAGCCAGTAGGCCTTAAACCAGCGACTGCTTCCTGTAAGCTAGCACCTTTTGGGAAAAAATAGGGGATTGTGTAGCACTTGTAAGGCCAGAATAGGCAACTAGGTCCCCTCTTTCATCCTGAAATAGGAGACTCAACCTGAAAACAAGAATATTTAAAAATAGAGTCAGGTACGACTCATAGTAATGGGTACTAGGGCTTAATGGACTCGTATCGGCCCTTTGAGGGATCGCTCAGGTGCGGATATGAAATAAAAACAAGAGAAACTTAAATAAAACTAGGGATTCCGAAGGATAAACCCAGCGGATTCGTCAAACTGTAGATGGAAAAAATCCCTAGCAAAGTGCAGATGCACCTCCCTTTCATTTATAGGACGAAAGGGTAGAGTATGTGGATAAAACAAAGAAAAACCTACAATAAACTGTTAGAAATAAACTAAGCATAAGCAAATAAACTATGAACTAAATAACAAAAAGCATGAAGACCATTATACCTTGAATCCTTTTTGGAAGAGGGCCACCATGCCCAAACTCAAAAGATGCCTCTCGACAAGCAGGGTTGGTGTGGAGTATGACTCAACACACCAAGGTATGGGAAAATGGATGAAATGAGGAGAATTAGATGAATGGCTTGAGAGTGGTGGTCTCTCAAGGAATTCATGCGACTATAGTAATGGTGGTTAAGGAAATAATCCTGAGTGATGGGGACCTCCACCCCTCCTTTTATAGTGTTTCTCACATTTTTAGGGTTTTAAGCCCCTTGTTAGAGTTTTGGGCCCTACCTAGGGTTTTAATCACCCTTTGTCTTATTTTTAACTCCTTTTAAGGTTTTTAGGCCCTTTTAGGGTTTTTAGCTTCTTTTTTGTGGCTTTAGCACCTTTGTGAGCTACACTTGAGTGTGTATGAGTTGTATGTTAAATAGAGACTCTAGTCATCTATTTATACTAATCTCTACATGACTAAAACCCTACCAGGGCCGACCTCTACTAGGAGAGTCTAGTAACCCTAGTGCCCTGGAACTGCGAGGACTTTAAACCTTAGACAATCGAAGGGTTACCCACAATGACTTTACATGAATTGTTTACATTATTGATCCTCCTGATCAAAACATCGAGGAATGACAACACGAATTAATTACATTATAGATACATCCTGGAATAAATATCGGGTTACAATACATAATATACATAGATGAATACATTATGAAGTTACAAATACATCAACACTCCATCTTAACTAGGAAGGTATTCTTTCGACACAATTCTCAGTACTGGTCTTCTTCTCTATATCAGCTGGATCATCTCGTCATCTGCATCTCAAGTATTTTTAGTCTTCAATTCACATTCATCTTCAAGTCATTTTTATCTTTAAGTCATCTTCATCTTTGAATCTGGGTCATCTCTCGATCTGGATCATCACGAGACATCATTACTAGATCCGGATCATCATCATTGGATCTGGATCATCACTGGATTTGGATCATCACTCGATCTGGATCATCACTGCTAGATCATCATCACTGGTGCTATCTCATTATTCTTCTCATCATAGGAAGTTCTCCAGAGCTAGCCCTTTTTCATGATAGTTGTAGGCCTAGCCCCCATGTAGGTCTTCTTCAACACTTATATTTGACCTACTCGTCAGAAAGGCATAGTACTCACATCCATCCAGGATGGAATACATCTTGCTCACAATGATGGAAGAGTTCTGCACTTCCATCCAAGCTGGAACACATCCTACTCAAAATGATGGAAGATTTCCTCACTTTCATCCAGGCCAGAACCACATCATGCTCATAATGATGGAAGAACTCTATTCTTCCACCCAGACCGGAACCACATCCTGCTCACAATGATGAAATACTCTCATCCAGGATGGAACACATCCTTCTCACAATGATGAAATATTTCTACACTTACATTCATCCAGGTGGGCACACATCTTTCTCACAATGATGAAAAGGATATGCACTTACATCCATCTAGGTGGGAACACATCCTGCTTACAATGATAGAAGGGATCTGCACTTACATCCATCTAGGCGGGAACCCATCCTACTCACAATGATGGAAGGGCTCTACACTCACATCTGATCTTGTACGAAGCAATCCCACAGTCATATCAAAATGGCCCCCAGTCCTCCTCGACTGAGATACCCGGTAACTGACGAGGTGCCTCCATTCTCCTAGAGAATGGCAGTTACCCTTACATCTGACCTGCTCGTTAACACTCACATCTGACATGGAAGGAACTTAATCCTTTAGCCATGACAGAATGGTTCATCCCTTACATCTGATCAGGTGGGAACACATCCCTTTATCACATCAGAATGGCTTCTCAGTCCTAGAGTGATTTTTTCCTGGTACCTCACCAGGTAGCTCGATTCAAAGAATGGCAATTGCCCTTACATCTATCCTACTCAACAAAATGTCCAACACTCATATCTGACATGGAAGGAAGAAATCCTCTCACCATGACAAAATGGATCAGCCCTTATATCTGGCATACTCATCAGAATGGCTATGGATCTCAGCACTCATATCTGACATGGAAGGATCCAATCCTCTCACCATGACAGAATGGCTCAACCCTTACATCTGACCATGGAAGGAACAAATCCTCTCACCATGACAGAAAAGATATGGGACTCATCACTTTCCCTTGGAGGAAATATCGATCTAGAGAACACCAAGCCACTCGCTGAAGTACTCAAACTTCACCCTAGCCAATGGCTTTGTCAAGACATTAGCTATCTGTTCCTTCATTGCAACATACTGGAGCTTCACTTCTCCCCTCTACACCATATCTCTGATATACTGGTACTTGATCTCGATATGCTTTGACTTGTCATGGAACACTGGATTCTCTAACAACTTTATGCAACTCCGTTTGTCACAATGTATACAAGTAGCATCCAACTGGAGATCAAATAAATCAAACAGTAGCTTCTGTAGCCATACTACCTCACAACTAGCTGAACAAGCTGCGACATACTCTGCTTCAGTTGTACTCAGTGCCACACAATATTGCTTCTTGCTAAACCAAGATATCACACCCGATCCCATACTGAAGCAACACCTTGAAGTGCTCTTCCTATTGATGGCAATGCCTACCCAATTTGAATCAACATAACCATCCAGGTTAATCTTCTGATTCACATCATACTTGAGCCCATAATCAACTGTACCCCTCAGGTACCTCAGAATATGATTTGCAGCAATCAAGTGAACATTTCTCGGATATGTCAAGAAATGGCTCAAGGTGTTCACAACAAAGCAAATGTCTGGTCTTGTATTCGTCAAGTACATCAATGACCCAATCATCTGACAATACATCATAGCATCAATCGACTCTAATGAAGCATCGCTCAATAGCTTCAGGTTTGATGCCATAGGTGTGGCCATAGACTTGTAGTCCATCATCCCAAACCTCTTTAGGATCTCTACTACATACTTCCCATGTCCAAGGAAGATTCCATCTATACTCTGCCACACCTCCATACCTAGAAATTAATGCATCATCCCCAAGTCCTTCATTTCAAACTTAGTAGCAAGCTTTCTCTTCGTATCAGCAATCAACTCATCAGTACCTATTACAAATATATCATCTACATATAGTAGAAGCATCACTGGGTTTCCATTTCAACCTTGTAGTAAAGGTTGGAATCTACTTTACTCTTGGTAAAGCCCAAATTGGATAGAAATCTGTCAATTCTGTCATACTAGGTCCTAGGTTCTTGCTTCAAACCGTATAGGGATTTCTTCAATTTGCATACATGAGACTCTCTGTCATGTGTCTCAAAACCAAGTGGTTGTTCTACATACACTTCCACTTCTACTACACCATTCAAGAAAGCAGTCTTGATATCCGTTTTGTGTATCTTCCATTTCATCATTATAGCCAGAGTAAGTACCAATCTGATGGAAGTGTATTTGGATACAGGTGCAAAGGTTTCTTCATAATCTATTCCTTCTTTCTGAGAGAAACCCTGTGCCACAAATATTACTTTATATTTTTCAATGCTACCATTTACAGCATGCTTGATCTTTTAGATCCATTTGGAAGTTACAATTGACTTCCCTTCTGGTCTTGGGACAACATCCCAAACATCATTCTTCATGATTGATTGGTATTCTTTGATCATAGCATCCTTCCATTCTTTCTATTCTGTCGCTTCTTCATAATTGGAAGGTTATTTATAAATGAAATCACATAGTGAAGCTACATACCCAGAGCAGGATTTGGTTCTCTTTCTTTCTTTGTGATTCTCTTCTGGAGCCCCATATCTTTCTGCACCTTGGATAAGTTCTCGTACCCAAGAAAGTTTCCTCTTATGAGGATTCTTCTCCAGAGGTGCATCTACAAGTCTTTGTGGTTCTTCAAATTCTCGATCTTCTTCTTGAGCTTCTTCATTCATGGTTGTATCATGAATTTTGGTTGCTTCTGCTTCTGCTTCTTCTGGTTCTTCAGTAGGTCTCTTTTTGGATTTTTTGTAAGCTATGTCATCATCAAATGTCACATCCCTGCCGATGTCAATCTTCTTGTACCATGGAAAATATATTATGTAAGCCTTCAATCTTTCACAGTATCTCACAAATATACCCTTCTTCCTAAAAGGATCTAATCTTGTTCTCTTCTCTTTTGGAATGTGTATGTACACAGGATAGCCGAATATTTTGAGATGGCTGACTTTTGGTTTCTTTCCAGAGAAGACTTCTTTAGGAGTCTTGTTCTTGAGTACTCTATGTGGAGTAAAGTTCTGTACATACACAGCTATTCTGGGAGCTTTCTCCCAAATATGCATAGGAAGATATTGATCATGAAGCATGGCTCTTGCAGCTTCCATGATAGTTCTGTTCTTCAATTCCGCAATCACAATCTGTTGTGGATTATAAGGAGTGGATAACTCCCTCTTCATCCCCGATTCTTTGCATAGCTCTTTGAATTAATTCAAAGTGAATTCTCTGCCATTATCTGATCGAAAAGTCTTGATCTTCTTTTCAGTGTGGTTCTCGATCAAGGCTTTGAATTCCTTGAATCTGCCGAATAGTTCATCTTTGTTCTTCATGAAGTAAACCCATGTCTTGCTCAAAAAATCATCAATAAAAGAAACATAGTATGCATACCCTCTTAGTGAGTTTGATGACATAAGACCGCATACATTGGAGTGGATGATTTCTAGGATTCCTTTGGCTTTGATTTTGCTGCTAGGAAATGTCTTCTTTGTATTCTTTCCTTTTGCACATCCTTTGCAAGTCCCATCATGTTTTTCTTGGAATTCTAGAAGACCTTCAACAACTTTGCTTGCAATAAGTAGTGCTCCATAATGCACATGTGCAAGCCTTCTATGCCAAATCTCATTTGGCTCTATTGTGTCATGGATCAAGGCTTGTTCTGGATGGCCCTTCAATTTGTACAAACCTCCTTCTTGTTCTCCAATTACCACTACATCATCGATAGTCTTACCTCTTGGCCACATAATGACCTGACCATCTATGAATGCAACCCTCATTCCTTTTGCATCCAATGTTGATATGGAGAGAAGGTTCATCTTGAGTCCTAGCACAAACAATACTTCTTTCATTGTTAGAGACTTTCCAAAGTCTAGTTTATAGGAATATTCCCCACTACCTTTGATTGGATATTGGTAGTCATCTCCTAGTTTCACCTTGTGAGGTGATTCATGTTCTAACAGTCTTACAAAGGATTCCTTAAATCTAGTCATATGTTTGGAAGGCCCACTGTATATAAGGAAATCATCACTACCATGAGTAATGTTACCTATGAGAGTGGAAATGAAAACATATTCATCCTCGCTTGAAGAATCTTCACTTTCATATATGGTTCTTTTCTTGGATGGTTCATCATCCTCTACAACATGAGCATGATGTCTTCTTTTTTTGCCCTTATTCTTATGAGAGTAGAACTTGTTCTTAGGACAGTCTTTTGCAAAGTGTCCTATTTCATCACATGTATAACATCTTAATCTAGATGGGTCCTTTCTATTGTTATCTCTATGATGAGGATTCTTACCTTTGAAGTGATGAGGTTTTCTTCTGCCTTTCTTAGAGTGAATTGTGAGAGCTTGATCTTCACTTACCATCTTCTCTTCTCAATATGATATCCATTATTCTTCTTGAGAACATTCTTCCCATAGTCTACTGAATTTGACTAACTTCTTTCGAGCACAGATTCCTTGGATTAAAGAATCCCATGACTGTTATAGCTGATTTTACCACTCGAGGTGAATCACACTTGTATGGCCTTCCCTTGTCCCTCTGCAGACTCTTTGGACCCCTTGGACTATTTTTTGTACTTTTATGTTTCCTTGACCATCCCCATAAAAATCTGAAATTCATATACACGACTTTTAAACCCCTAATCATGTATATACGCGGGTTTGACCCCTAAAATCATGTACATTGGGATGTGTGAAAAATCCAAATCCTTTTGGAGTTTTCCTTAATATGGATCCGACTCACTTGACTCCTGGCCTTCCATATGCCTTGAGATTGCTCAAATTCGACCTTTCATTACCCCTTTGAAAATCTATATAAGGAACTCTTTGGTTCATTAAAGGCATATGAGAGAATTGAGAGCAAAAAAACTATAGTCAATTGTTGTCGGAACTTGTGCTTGAGTCTTCATCCCTTTGTACCTTTGAGCACTTTTGTGTTCTTCCAAAGCTTACCTTTTACTTGTGAGCTTGCTATCAAGAGATGGAGTATTGAGGTGGTGGAGGTCCAAGTGGGGGATTCAGTTTCCCCGATTCGCAGACGTGCCGACAGAGGTTGTATCCATTGTAATCTCTGATTTTATATTAATAGAAATAGCTTTTCTTGTACAATAATGTATGTTTTAATGAATATTTTATCCATGGATGATTTCAAAGGCTTATACATTGTTGATTATATATGCTAGAATAGATCTAAAACCAATATATATAGTATGCTTGTCTTGTTTACTTGTTGTTGAGGAAGTGATTTATCAATTCAAGCTAAAGTTGAAAAGATCAACAAGGATCTACTTCAACCGTCCAGAATAAAGTACGAGGTATGATCCTTTAGTGTTAGATATTTAATTTCTATTGCATGTTAGAAATGATTGATTTCTGGAGTCAAGCTGTCTGTTGTGGTACCCCAAGACATAGGAATTTCTCTCTGTAACAGAATTGGCGACTCCGCTAGGGAGTTCCTATTAGTTGTCCTTTGGGGGTTTTCTATCAGCGTTCAATAACTTTGAATTGCTCTTTTTCTCTTGTTTCTGTGTTGGGTCTGGGGGCATGTTTTTCTGGTAGTGTCTGACTGGTGTGAATTTTGTCTCAGCTTGTCTATTTTCCTTTATTTTTGTGCACCTTTCTTCCTGTATGCAAGTTTTTAACTCACAGTCATGTATATACGTGGGTTTCTCTGCTATTTCCGCGTACACATGCGGGTTTACTATGAACAATCGCGTATGCCCTTATTTTTTCCTTCTAGAGGAAGATGGATGGTTGCTGGGTGAAGTTTGATGATTGCTGAGTCTCCTTTGATACTGCTAGAGTCTGTATAAACCTCTATTTCGGACCAGAGACATTTTTTTAGGGTAAACTTTCTTTTTTGAAGAATGTTCTTGTCATTGCATTTTTTATTTTGGGATTAGTGCATTAGATTTCTTTTACCTTATTACTTTGCTTAAGTGCTGCTTGAGGGTGCTTGCAGAGTCTGGGGGTTGTAGAACCATTCTTTTGCTTAATGTCTCATTTTTATTTCAAAAAATCCAAAAATATTTGCTTATCATCATGCATTGCATCTTACATTTTACATAGTACTTGCATTATATTTGCTTTGGAGTTTTAGTTAGGATTTCATATAGGAAATCTTGCATTTATCATTTGAATAAAAAGTGTGCATTACATGTAGTAGCATACCCTGTTTTTCATGGACAAAATGCATTTGCATTGATTGTTAGGTGTGCATTTTACTTCATGTTGTGTCATAACGCCATTAGTTGCATGGACATATACCTCTTGTGAGTAATAAATCCAATTAAAATCAACTCTTAAATTAAAATGAACTACAATATTTTATTTGATAGGGTTCACCGACAAGATTAGGTTTTAGGGTCTTGGAATAGTTCATTGTGAGTAAATTCTCTAGGACCACTAAACAACAACATGTATGTGTCTTTCCAGGTGAGTGTGTGAAATTCCTTGGTATAACTAGTGTTTCTCAGGATCCTCCTCTCAAAAGGGAGTTAAGCATGAGGTAGTGTGAGAGGTTATTGATTGGGATGACCCCTAGTCATAACTGAGTAGCACCGAAGATATTTCGAGGATTGTATTCGTATCTGGGGGCTCTTTCAAGAGTTTTGAGCTTTGCTACCCTGCCCATATGGTCAATGCTACCTGTGACTATCTGCCTAAGCATTGCTTATATTGAGGTGACCTTAGTGGCATTACCAAGGATATCGAGGGGGTACTCTACAGGGGTTATTCTGCGGGTGTCCCAGCTAGGTTGGGGTCGGACAGCACAGTTGCTTTATGTGTTGAAGCTAAGGGCCACAATAATTGGTTACGTACCTCCACTTGTTGTGTATGGGAGTCTCAAGCCTCTCCTAGGCAATACATACCTGCTTCATTCGGGAGCTCACTTATCCTACCCTTGATTGCTTGTTGTTGGCTTTAGATTTTATTGGTGATTACTCTGTGCACGTTAACTTGCCTAGGGTTTACATAGATAGAGATTCTTTTATATTTTTTTGAGTCATTGTGGATTCAGGTGCGGCTCCTTGCCGTTCTCATCATTTAGCATGAATTCCACCTTCTACATCTCCTCCTCCTTTGGGAGAGAGAAATAGACAGTCTAGGAGGACTACTTTGAACATTGATTTACACATAATGGGAGACCATGTTGAAGGTATTCCTGAACCACCTTCTCCCATTCAAGTGGAAGATGGGGAGTTTACTCCTACCTATGATCCTTCACTTGATTTCAATGAGTTAGGTCCTGTGAATTCTGAGATAGGTACTTTTCATGATAGACCTACTCATACTAGTGTTGATCCACCATTGACGCATCACTAGTATGGAATGCTGGAAGATGACGAGACTCATTTCGAACCCATGAGCACCAGTTATGGTTGTTATTGTATGTCTATTTTCCTGACACACAATTTTTCATTTCATGTCGAGTATGAGCTTGAGCTTACTGCTATGCCTAGGGGAACTCTCATTCCTTACCATGCAGAGAGGTTTGGGAGCACAAGCCACATTGCACCTTTCATCCTGGAGGTGGAAGCTACATCATATTCCTCCTAGGTCTAGGGTTAGTGATCCTATTAGGATACCAGATCCAAGACGAGTGAATATAGGGAATAACACGTACATAATTACGCAGGTCCCTCCGTCCTCTATCCCTTGTTCTTCGAATGTTCACCCTCCACCTTATTCATGTGGTCCTTTGGGCTGAAACGTTACTATGAGTCATGTCTGTACTACTGTTACTTGACCAGTTGTGTCTCAAATTCATGTACCACCTGTTGTTTCGGGAGGTTATGTTCACACTTTTAGAGGTCATGTTACTACTTTCAGACCATATATTCCTACTTCTGGAATGTATATTCTTACTTTCAGAGCGTATATTCCTACTTACAGAGTGTCTCATGGGACATCTCATGCAATGACTTGTGGACCATATTATGGGACATAGTATGGATAGGGTTCTTCACCTTATGGGTGCAGGTATCAACAACTCGCTTACTCTCTAAATTACAGCTTTGTATATCCAAATAGTCAAGGTACACCACACTATGGTGCTTCCATGCCACCCTATATGGGTCAAACGGGAGGAGGGAACTATGGCCAAGGCCATGGTGGTTATGGTAATCAGACCTATATGAATCAAAACTATTGAGGAGCGGTCCATCAACCTAATCATCCTAGGCTCACTTTCCTCGCAATGCTGAATCTTCCTGACTTGTCAAGATTGACGAATGATCCTATAGCTCATGACCTGGTTTGGTACGCTGTCTCTACTAAGATTCCCTTGGACATAACCAAATTTGAGGGCAAACCAGGAGAGGATCCGAGCGAACATGTTACTACCTTCCACCTATGGTTCTCTTTGAATTCCTTACACCAGGATTCAATCCGTTTAAGGATATTTCAACGCACCCTTACAGGACTTGCTGTAAAATGGTATATAGAGCTACCTAGGGGATCATTCACTTTGTTCGATGACCTAGCGATGAATTTTGTTAACCACTTCTAGCTACCAATCCATTGTGACGTTGGTGTAGAACTCTTGTCAACATTTTGGTAGGATAAAGCCACACATATCTTGGATCATATCCAAGAGTGGCGTAGATGGAAGAGGTTGATTAAAGCCTTTATACTGCTAGAATTCCTCCTCGAATGGTTCCTTAATTTGTTATTTCCATATATAGCGAAGGATGTTTCTACATTCGGAGTGAAAAATGAGAAACAAGCCATTTTGTGGGCGCAGGAACTGGATTTGATTTATGCTCAATCTAGTTTGTTATATGAGATTATTCCCAATGCTCTACATTCTAGTTTCGACCTGAAAGATAAACCTGGACCGCATGTCAATGGAATTGTTGCTTGTGTGAGTGCTAAACCTATAGATTCAGTTGCAAAACAAGTTAGTCAATTTTCAATCAACCAATCTTCTTTGGGACAAGCCATGGCTTCATCTCAACCCACCCAAATGGTGAGTGTGCTTTTAGTGAAATTGTTGGACCAGAAGGGTAACCAACAGCCCAAACGAAATAAAAAGAAGGGTAAGAATAATCATAAGGGTGGGAATAGGAATGAAAATGCTAATAATGGCAAGAATTCCTGTGATGCTAGGGGGATAAGCATGCTAAACATAAAGTTAAATTTCCTTGCAAGTTGTGTAAGGAAGATCACCTCACTTACTTGTGCCCTCGTATCGATGAAGCCTCAAGATTCTTGGCACAGGGCCCAACTATGCTAACTAACCTTTTACCTCACAATCAAACTATGAACTTGAGGACCCATGATCAGTCTGGTGGTGATCAAGATCCTCTAGAGGGTAGTGGTTGTGGTTGCATTAACATGGTACGTGATATGAAAGTTGTGACCCATGCAAAGGACTATGGTTCGTCACAACCCAACCCATGTAAGGAACCTGATCCACCAGGAACTCCTTTGCATATTGAAAAACCTGTGGATAATCCTAAAGATGCACCTCACATTCTTAAGGGAGTCCTTCAACATTGGGGGAACAATCCTAATTCCTGAGCTGCCCAGAACTATTTTGTTGTCGAGGATTTGGGCCACACTCCTTGTGTGATGTCTGCATTAGAAGTGCTTTAGAATTGTCCTTCCCAAAGGAAGGATTTTCTTTCTTCTCTTGGTGTGAATGATGATAATTCTTCCTCTGTGATTAAATTTGAAACCACGGGACTTTAGCCTCACTTTCCTTACTATGTGTCTCTTTTGATTTATGTAGAATGTACTAACAAGACCATCAAGTGCACTATAATTGAGGAAGGTGCTACTGCTTCTGTGATGTCTTTATCATGTTGGAAGGGTTTAGGTTCCCCTGAGTTGTCTAAGTCTGTGACCATGTTAACTCCGTTTGATGGGAGATTGTTTAGGCCACACAGGATCCTGCATTCCCTTAAGTTCCATTTGGGAGGGAAGACCATTGCGATAGAGGTTGAGGTGGTTGATGTGCCCATTGACTACAATCTCTTGCTGGGTAGGAATTGGATGTACAGTATGCAAGCCGTAGCTTCTTCCCTATTCTGCGTTGTATGCTTTCCATTTAATGGGAAGATAGTTACAATTGATCAAATGTCATTCAAGAATCCATCGGTTACCGCATCTTTAGGAGCTTCGATCCCGATCATTGACCACTCTCAGTCGGCAACTGGGAGTGTGGGTGTGGGAATGTATCCATCCCTCATGGGAAGTTTTAGTTTTCCTGCACCTATCCTTATGATAGGGTCTAGCTCCGGTGAGGATTCAACATCTATGAGATCAATGTCTTTTCACATGAGTCATATGGAAGATCCTTGGATTCTTCCTAAACTGAGCACTTCAAGTGATCCCATCATGATGGACGTGCCATTACCTGGAAATATGGCAGCTTATCAAGCTACTCTTTGGTGTGTTGCAGAGCCTAGTCCTTCCTCTTCATGGATGGAGGAGGAGGACCCTTATGTGCTTCCTGCATGGGAAGTACAGTCCTCTCACATGCACAACTACCTTGATAGTGTTTTTCCTTCAGATGAAGCGATTGTTGAGGCCATGTCAGGATTTGTGACACAATGGGAAGAGCTCCATCATAGATCTTACTTTCTTCCCAAGCTTGACTGCTTGGAGCATGAGGACTTTAGGGAGGTTCTTAGTGAGAGAATTGGTAGTCCCATGGTTCCATTAAGCTCTCCTGGTCTGATGGTTGATGGGAACATGGAAAACATATCTTCAACGATTCCTATCAATATCTCTCGCAATCCTGGCAGGATAGAGAATGTCTATGTTGGGGCAGAATGTTCCCATGTTGAGATTCTAGAATACACCGAGTTTTTTAAAGAATTATGTGATATATTTTCTTGGTCTTACAATGAGATGCCAGGTATCAACCCTCGTATTGTCGAACATGAGATTAATACTTATCCCAACACTAAGCTTGTTCAACAACATTTGCATGCGGTAAATCCTAGGAAAGCACCCGCGATTAAGGCTGAGATAGAGAAACTGTTGAAAGCCAGTTTTATCTATCCCATTCCCTTGATGGAGTGGGTTTCAAACCCCATTTTGGTGGATAAGAAGTAGGGATCAATCTGCATATGTACTGATTTCTGTGATTTGAATTGTGCCTGTCCTAAGGACAATTTCCCCACACCATTTATTGATTATATTTTGAACGAGTGTGCAGGTAGCGAGGTTTTTACCTTTATGGATGGATTTTATCGGTATAATCAGATACAAATTAAACCTAGGGACTGTTAAATTTTCATATGCTTAGCTAAGACATTAGTATTTCATTTCATTTTTCATAACAAAAAGCATATAAATAGGATCACTGAGAGATAGACAAGCACAACCATACAAAAGGAACACAAAGATTTATCTTGGGAAAACCCTAAAGGGAAAAACCCAGCGAAAGTTTCCTCAATATAGATTCCCCAAAAAGGTAAAAGATAAAACCAACAAGGAGATCAAAGCCTGATCCTCCTCCTTCTCCAGCTACTTCTCTTCTCCACTAATGCGCTATACAAGTGAGAGTGTGTGTCTAAAATGAGGAGCACTACACCTCTATTTATATTCATCCGTTCACTTAAGTTAACTCATTTGACATGTCGGCTTAAGTTAACTCATGTAGGCTCGAGTTACACATGTAGGCTCAAGTAACCACACTGGGGTGCTGATGACCCACCTTTACAATTAGAGGGGACTACCTCATGACTCTTATTAGTTATTCCGATTAGGAGCATCGGGGTACATTGTAATACAAGTGGTTCTCCCGGTAGGACCATTGGGGACCACAAAAAGATACATATAGAATATTCTTCGAAGTTACAATCTTTCAACACTCCCCCTTAGCGAGAAGGGTATTCTATAGCAACATCAACAAAAATAGGAGTAGAGATAGGGGACATCATCAACATCAGCAGGGTAACACATCTATAAATCATTGGAAGCTTTTCAACATCATGTAGTCTTCATCTTCAATCTTCAGTCTTCATCATCAGCAACATCTTCAGTCTTTGATCAGCAACATCTTCAGCATTTTGATCTTTCAATTAGCAACGACATCTTCAGCACTTGGACCTTTTGATCAACAACATTTTCAGCACTTTGACTGTTCGATCAGCAACAACATCTTCAGCATTTTGACCTTTTGATTAGCAACATCTTCAGCACTTTGACCTTTTTTCGATCAGCAACAACATCTTCAGCATTTTGACCTTTCGATCAGCAACATTTTCAGCACTTTGACTTTTCGATTAGCAACAACATCTTCAGCATATTGATCTTTCGATCAATAGCAACATCTTCAGTACTTTGACCTCTCAATCAGCAATATCATCAGCAACACTTTTCCCTTTCGATCAGCAGCAACATCATCATCATCATATTCTGATCTGTCGATTATAATCATCATCACATTCTGATCTTTTGATCAGAAGCATCATCATCATACTCTGATCTTTCGATCAGAAGCATCATCAACATAGAAACATCATCATCATACTCTGATCTTTCGATCAAAAACATCATCAACATACTATGATCTTTCGATCAGAATTTCATCATCATCATACTCTGATCTTTCGATTAGTACGGCATCATCATCAGCAACAACCTGCAATCCACAACTCAAAGACGAAAAATCTTTGGATCACTTTTGGACTTAAAGTCCAGGGATGATACAATCCCACCACATTCTTGACAACCGAAGTTACCAGATTGATTACGGGAGAATTAGTCCCTATCACTTTAGGAATATGTCCAAGGATGATGAAATCCTACCACATTCTCGACGACCGAAGTCACCGGATACAATTACGGGATAATCACTCCCTATCACTTTAGGACTTGAGTCCAAGGATGATGCAATCCTACCACATTCTCGACGACCAAAGTCACCGGATACAATTACGGGATAATCACTCCCTATCACTTTAGGACATGAGTCCAAGGATGATGCAATCCTACCACATTCTCGACGACCGAAGTCACCAGATACAATTACGGGATAATCACTCCCTATCACTTTAAGACTTGAGTCCAAGGATGATACAATCCTACCACATTCTCGACGACCAAGGTCACCGGATACAATTATGGGACAATCACTCCCTATCACTTTAGGACTTGCGTCCAAGGATGATGCAATCCTGCCACATTCTTGAAAACCGAAGTCTCTGGATCACTTTAGGACAAGTGTCCAGGGATGATACAATCCCATCACATTCTCGATGACCAAGGTCACTGGATGTATTATGGACAGATGTCCCGGGATGATACAATCCCTCTTCATTCTCGAGGACCGAGGTCTCCGGATCACTTTATGACAAGTGTCCAGGGATGATACAATCCCATCACGTTCTCGATGACTAAGGTCATCGGATCTATTATGGACATATGTCTCGGGATGATACAATCACTTTAGGGCAAATGCCCAGGGATGATACAATCCCACTGCAACATCACTACTCCCCCTTTCGAGGAAGGTCTTTCTGAGCAACACCAAGCTTGTCTCGAAAGTGTTTGAACTCTACTCGAGGCAGAGGCTTCATCGGTACATCATCATTCAAACCATCATCATCTACATCTTCAGTATCTGAATACTGATCTATCACCATCTGCATCTCCAGTATGTGAATACTGAAAGCATCATCATCTATATCTTTAGTATGGGAATACGGAATCACCATCATCTGTATCTACAGTATGTAAATACTTGAAATATCATCTATATCTTCAGTATGGGAATACTGAAATCATCATCATCTGTATATATTCAGTATAGAAATACTGAATCACCATCATCTGCATCTTATCTTGTAAGTAGAAATACCGGATTTCTACGCATTACGTTAGAACACAAGGTCCTTTGTCATCAAAACTATGGTTATCATATAGAATCATTGTAGTGTCCATCTTCAGGTCAAAGAGACCTGATATCATCTTCTGAAGCCATATGGATTCACAACTTACTAAAGCAATCTGCTATGTATTCTACTTCAACCGTTCTAAGAGAAACACTGGACTGTTTCCTGCTAAACCATGAACTCATAGCAGACCAAAAGCATATACCTGATGTGCTTTTCCTGTCTGAGATACTTCCAGCCCAATCTACATGTTTGTAGCCATACAATCTATACTCATGGCTACCATCATAGTATAGACCAAAGTTTATGGTCCCTTTCAGATATCTCATCACATGTTTTGCAGCTAATAGGTGAACCTGTCTTGGTTGAACAAGATATTGACTTAATGTGTTCACAGCAAAACAAATGTCTATTCTGGTATTAGTTAAGTACATCAATGACCCAAATATCTGTCTGTAGTGATTCACATCCACTAACTCTGATGAGTCATCAGCTAACAACTTCAGGTTGGATTCCATGGGTGTGGTCATGACTTTGCATTCCAACATATTGAATCTCTTCAATATCTCTAGCACATACTTTCCCTGGTTGAGAAAGATTCCTTCTAAACTTTTCCATACTTCCAGACCTAGGAAATAATGCATTAACCCAAGGTCTTTCATCTCAAATTCTTCTGCTAGTTTCTTCTTGCTTTCCATGATCTATTTCTCATTCCATGTCAAGAATAAGTCATCCACATATAGTAATATAATGACAGGTACATCTTCTACAACCTTGTAGGAAAGGTTAGGATCAACTTTGCTCTTGGCAAAGCCCATGCTCATCAGGAAACTATCTATTCTTCCATACCAAGCTCTGGGAGCTTGCTTCAGGACATAGAGGGCCTTCTTCAACTTGCATACTTGATTCCTTCTGTCTTCAACTTCAAATCCTCGTGACTATTCGACGCAAAACTCTTCCTCAATCATACCATTAAGGAAGGATTGTCTTTACTTCATCATGGAAGAAACTACCATGATAGTTTTGAAGGAAGTGTACCTTGCTTCCTGGAGTAAGTGTCTCTTCAAAATTAATTCCCTCTTTCCTCTAGCCACAACTCTTACCTTACTTCTATCAACAACATATATTATCTTGCAAATCCATTTGGAAGATACCACATTCTTGCTTTCTGGTTTGAGTACTATATCCCAAACATCATTCTAGTATCATAACATCTTCTATGAGTTTGTCTTCTCAGATCATCAACATATCCTAGTATTATGCATTCAACCTTGAATGTTGGAACCCACTTTACTCTTGGTAAAGTCTCGATCCATCACAAAGCTATCCATCATGTTGTACCATGTCGAACTCAGAGATAATTTTCTGTAGTCACTCCCCCTAAAGTGGAGTATCATCTTCCCTCTTCATTCTATATAGGTGGTTCTATGCTTGATATATACTGTTCAATAGAGTATGTCATGTCATAGTCTATTCTTTCTAGGGAGAATCACGAACCTTGCATTGTACACTTGTTCCATCATATCGTATACATCATTCCCCATGATCAACTGTTATTCTTTGATCATAGTTTCTTTTATAGCATTCTTTTCTTCATCTTGAGTTATCTCTTGTACCCATGGTGGTATTCATCCTTCAAGGTGGATCTACCATTCTTTGAATCTCTTTCTTCCGTCATGGTGTCTCTGACCCTGGGAGCTTCAGATTCATGTTTATTGGAGTGAATCTTGAATTGTCATCACTTGTTCTTCGGAACAAGTCTCATCCTTGTTTTCTTGTAGGAGGTTGTTCATGACCTTTCCTACAATTCAAATGCACCAATTGCATGGTTAGAACTATTTCATAAAACATATGTATAATGACAAATTCTTATGCATCATGCAACTATTTAGTCAATACAACATTCACCCATACTTAAACTTTCTAGATGCCTTCCATCTCCATCATGACATTATTGAGATTGTGCACTAATCCAATATGTCAGCAAAGAGGTTTGATAAGTAGTAATGGAGAGCACCACGAGCTACTTACATGCATATTAGTAGTATACAGTCATTAATGCATAACAGATCAACTGAATATAATCAAATGTATAACAAAACAATATCATGAAATGACAATTGAATACTTATCTTTATTTGTTTCATGGGTATACTCCTTCTTGAGTCGTCAGCTTCATTGTCTTCTTCATTCATGATAGCATCGTTTCTTATCCAAATGCTGAGGTGGATAAGAAGTTCTTCAAGAGTTGAGATCTTCATATTCCTCATTGATTGAGGGATCTTCTTTGGAAGAAGAGAGCTTGATCTTCAGAGATGAGATTCCTCTTCTTCCCAAATTCTGTTGAAAGTAATCACTTCCTTCTGGAACACATTCCTTGAATGAATGAATTCCATGATCTTGGGAGGCCATTCAAGGTGGCCGTCACTACTTCTGCATTATTCACTTCTTCTTTCCCCGCTTGAAGTTTTTCTCTGATTTGAGAGATCCTTATGACTACATGGTCTCTTCATTCTGGACCTTCACATTCTTCAGCTGGTTTCTTAAGGTCATATTTTGATCTATGTTATTCCCTTCAAATATATTGGTCAAGGAATCAAACCTCATAGATGTATTTAGGGAAGACACTTGTAGAACAGGTTGATTCGTGATTGAATCATCAATGATTTTCTAGGCTTTGACCAAGTTCCTCTTGTGAAAGGCTTCTAGCCTCATCTCCCTCTGAAACTTGAACCTCTATGCTCATGTAGGTGTCCAATCCATTTTCTTCAAAGAGATCATATACTTCTAGGCTTGGAAGTTGTCAACTTCACCAAGCCTACCATTAAGCTGATGTGATAGATCACTTTGAAATGAGAACCTCAAATGAACATAGCAAAGGATTAGATCTTACCAATTTGAGGTGTCCGTCCTGGTTCCGGAGCTGGCTGATCTAGGGTTTGTCATAGAAACCCTAATTTCAAAACTTGGAATATTTCAGATCTGATTGGATATACAGATATATCTCTTCAAATGGAGCTGTCCAATGTACTCCATTTCTGAAAACAGTGGAGGGAAGCTCCCAGAACAGGAAGCCCTAATTTTCCAATTTCTTCCGCAAAAATTCCTGTTACTGTTTCTATGATATCTCCAAAAATTATGCCCCTCTATGTTTTCCATTTTGTACTGAGGTAACCTCTCATGTCCCAGATCCAACACCATAGGTTTCATCAGAATTGGTTTCACCATTTGGGATTTACGATCTTTTTCTCAAGGTGACCTGTTACAGGACTATTCAGAACAGTGAAGTTGTACGACATGCCACGTGTCATTGGTTAATCTTCTAAGTCTGATATTCATACCACCGAAATTTCTGTCCATTCCATTTCTAGAACATCTTCAGGAATTCCATTTCGACCTCTGTAGCCCACGATATTGCAATTTTCCCCAAGTGTCCTGTTTAGGGATGAATTCTGGAAGAGGCTAAAACCCTAACTTGGAGAGAACATATCTCATGGAATAAAGCAAATATGAGGATTTATTTTGGACACAGTCTTCATTCAGATTGTATCTTCAGCCCCTGAAAATTTCAGCTCCTGATACTTCACAAATATTGGAATATAGTGAATGTACCAAAACGTAGCAGTTTTAGTATTTAGGGTTTTTCTAGCTCGGGGTCAAACTAGGGTTTGACTTTCCTAGAGTTTCACCCAACCAAATTTCTTGATACAAGTCTCTAAACTTAGGTTTTGATGAGGATAAAAATCCTATTCTGGTCTCACCCAAAAAATCCTCTTCTGTAGAAACCCCTAATTTCCACATCGAAAACTGAAAATGCTCGGAATTGCATTCCACTTCTACAGAAAGATGCACCCTTCAATGGAGAGTCATCCTAGCATACTTTTGCTGATGTATTGTGGAGAGATACCCAAAAAGTAAGAATCCCTAGTTTCTATAGATGCACAATGTCTTCTTCTTAGGTTAGCTCTGATACCATGTTAAATTTTCATATGCTTAGCTAAGACATTAGTATTTCATTTCATTTTTCATAACAAAAAGCATATAAACAGGATCACTGAGAGATAGACAAGCACAACCATACAAAAAGAACACAAAGATTTATCCTGGGAAAACCCTAAAGGGAAAAACCCAGCAAAAGCTTCCTCAATATAGATGCCCCAAAAAGGTAAAAGATAAAACCAACAAGGAGATCAAAGGCTAATCCTCCTCCTTCTCCAGCTACTTCTCTTCTCCACTAATGTGCTATACAAGTGAGAGTGTGTGTCTCAAATGAGGAGAACTACACCTATATTTATATTCATCCATTCACTTAAGTTAACTCATTTGACATGTCGGCTTAAGTTAACTCATGTAGGCTCGAGTTACACATGTAGGCTCAAGTAACCACACTGGGGTGTTGATGACCCACCTTTACAATTAGAGGGGACTACCTCATGACTCTTATTAGTTCTTCCGATTAGGAGCATTGGGGACCACAAAAAGATACATATAGAATATTCTTCGAAGTTACAATATTTCAATAGGGACCAACATAAGACTACATTTATTTGTCCTTAGGTATCATCATCTTCAATTTTTGCAAGGCATGGCAAACTTCTTACAGAGATTCGTTGTCAATTTTTCCAATTCGACTAGAGGCTTCACACGTCTTTTGAAGAAGGACACCACCTTTTATTGGGATGAGTGAGCCTAGGAGTCCTTTGATGGACTCAAGCGAGCCCTAGCATCGGCCTCGGTGATTACTCCCCTAGACTATAGCCGTGATTTTCTGCTTTATGTGGCCGCGTCCATGGAGATGATTGGTATGGTTTTGGTTCAAGAGGATGAGGAGCTCCAAGAGCATGTCATATACTATCTGAGCCAAAATATTATTGACATGGAGTCTCATTATTTTGATGTTGAGAAGCTTTCCTTAGCTACCGTACATGCGGTTCAATGGTTGAGACATTATATTCTCCTTTGCCAGACCTTGGTGGTAGCCCATGTCAATCCATTTCAATTCATCCTCACTCGAAGGATGATAGGGGGAAAATATAATAAATGGTTTTTCATCCTACAAGAATTCAACCTCGAGTTTTTTTCAAAAAAATTATTAATTTTTGTAGAGCTTATATCGGATTTCCTAAGCGAGGCCGAGGAGTTGGTTTGTGAAGATATGTTTATCAATGAGCACATCTTCTTAATCTCAACTTCAGACCCATGGTATGGAGATGTCATTATATATCTACAAAAATTGAAGGTCCCTACTCACCTCTCATAGGATGAATAATGACGATTACGTCACGTATCTAACAATTACGTCATCGTGGATAACACTTTGTATTGCCGTGGGGTAGATTCCATTTTATGTCGTTGTTTAAATCATGAGGAGGTTGAGGTAGTGCTGAATGATTTCCATGGAGGGGCGTGTGGTGGTCATTTATCTAGGATTTCTACAACCCAAAAAATCTTAAAAGTGGGTTATTTCTAGTCGTCGATCTTTAAGGATTGTGTATATGTTATCAAGAGGCTCCAGCCTTTCTAGGTGTTTGCACATAATATGCACTCGAAACCTACCCCATGACATCCTATCATCACCGTCGGTCCCTTCACTAAGTGGGGGCTTGATTTTATGGATTGCAAGCCACCTTTAGCTAGGGGGCATCATCATATCATAGTGGCTATTGATTACTTTATGAAATGGGTTGAGGCTATGCCTACAGTTAAATCCAACAGTGAGACATCCACACACTTCGTATTCAACCAGATTATTACTCAATTCTGGATTCTGAAAAGCTCATCACTGACCATGGCTCACACTTTCAGAATCCTATGATGGAAGAATTGGCATCAAATCTAGGGTACAAACAAGAGCATTCCTCCTCTTACTACCCTCAAGTGAATGGACAAGTAGAAGCAATGAATAAATCACTCAAATCCATTCTCCAATGAACCATCACACAAAGCAAGAATAATTGACACATTATGTTATATCCTGCTTTATGGGAATATAAAACCGTTGTTAAGACTGCCATGGGTTTTTCTCCATATTAGCTTGTACATGGAGTGGATTTGGTATTTCCAGTTGAGTGTGAGATTCCTTCTTTGAAGCTAGCCATAGAGCCCTTACCGGACACTTCACCTTTGGAGGAGCATTTGGTCCACCTCGAGCAACTTGATGAGCAACATTGAGATGCTTTGGTGGCTCTAAAGGTAAATAAGTGTTGCGTAAAGGTCCAGTACGATAAGTCTGTCCATCTAAGGAGGTTTAGTGAGGGAGACTTGGTACTTTTTTGGGATCAAAGGAAAGAACCCTTGGGGGCAAGAAAGTTTAACCCCATGTGGTGTGGTCCTTATGTAGTCAAACGTTTGTTAGAGAAGGGCGCTTATGAGTTAGTGGATTATGAGGGAACGACCTTGGCAGAGCCTAGAATTGGGCTCTATCTCAAGAAGTACTATGCATGATTTTCAACCAAGGCTGGTTATTGTATATTATTGTACATTTTTGCATAGTTAGGTATTTTCTTATCATGATCGGGTTTGTGATTAGTGCCCATTTCTTTTGTCAGATGTCAATGGAATCTTCCACCTTCATAGGATTCATGGATGGTGCGATCCATCACACTCAACACTCAGCCTCTGCTTCCTGGGTGATTTATACTCTTATGGGTGAGGTATTATCTTCAGAAGGCATATGTATATGGCCATATTCCAACAATGTTGTTGAATATAGTGTTGTTATTGAGCTTCTACGGGATGCCATTTCACATGGCGTTCTCTCTCTTGAGGTATGACTTGATTGGGAGTTAGTAGTGTCACAACTTAATGGTTTGTACCATGTTAGAGATCCGACATTATTAAGAAGATTCTTACATGTGATATTATTAGAATGACAATATAACATACATACATGTTCCAAGAATTAATAATCAAGTTGCTGACTCATATGCTAACTATGTGTTAGATTGGCATTTGTTTCATACACAATAAAATCATGACAAGCACAAACTTTTACACATGTAAATAAATAAACCGATCATCATAAAAGTTTTTATATACATACAAAATGTGGTAATACATAGTGTCATAATACAAAAATGAGGCTCTTGAGCCACCAAAATATAATACACGGTAATACAAAATATATCACTCCCAGGTATCTAAGCCTGTGGAGGAGGAGGGGGTTTGTGATCATGGAATGTCACTACAGCTCTAGCTAGCCATCGAAATAACTGCACCCATGCTCGTTGTAAACCCACCACCTGGCGCTGCATGGACTTAGGAAAGTACTCAACTTGCGCCATGGGTACTCTATGTGTTCGCCTCATGAAATTGGTATGAATGCTCTGGAGCGTCCACTCCGCATCCACACCCATGATATCGTCTCCTCTTCCCCTCCGTTTTTTATGAGGGAAGACTTCAGGCCGTCATGGTCCCACATCTACATGCATATGGTTGTTTTTACTATGTATTGTCACCCAAAAACATGTCTTTTGATTCCATATAATCAAAAAACACAAAAAAATTAAATAACTCAAAAATTTAAAGACAAGGTTGATATTCGTTACCTATGTCACCGTATGTTGATCCTGGTGGTAGCGGCATGTTCGGGTCTCCCCAGAAATATATTCCTGCATAGGGGTAGTCATTGATGGAAACTATCTGTCATCGCCACCATAGAAAGAAATCAGCTAGATAGGGGTTAGATACCCTACCTCCCCCTAGTCTACGCATCACATCCTCCCAACACCGTTAGGTCGGATCTCGAACCCCGTGTAGAGGAATGTCAACTTTGGGGTTCAATCCTAAAACATGCTCAAAGAAAAAAGTACTGAGTATGATACTAAAACCGAAGTTTCGTACTCTGCCCATATTACACTCACTGAGATGATGTTTCATGTTTCCCAGTAGTGCAGTGCTCCAATCATATACCGTGGGTCTCATGCACTCCACTGCATAGAACATCAGAGTCCACAAGGCCTGGTGGAGTGAAGCCAAGCCTACTATCATGCCCAATGTCAGTAGGATGGCCTTTAGGCCTAGCACTTGTACGGAGTTAATTGGGATCTGACTCCCCACTTTCTCCATGTCCGGATAGCAGTACATCGCAATATACTCATCTATAGTCAGGCCACCTCCGGGCCTACGAGAACATAGGTTCACTACTCTCCCCTGTCGAGAAAGTCCAGTAATAAAGTATATGTCCTCCACCTCTATGGTGAGGGACATCCCATTTATCTGGAAAGACTTTGAGTCTAGATCCCAGTAGTCCACCACCATATGCAATAGTCCTGGTTTGGCCCTTAAGCCACCAAGACACCAAAATTTGTAGATCCCACATGCACGTAGCGCTTGTTGAGCCATTATATTGGCCCTTATTGCTTCTTCTACATCACCATGTTCACGTTCTCTCCATTCTAGGACCATCCGGTACAAAAAATTTGAGTTTTTCCCATTAGAACACTTAAAAAACCTTAAGCGCAGCCGCATCCATGACCGTTTTCCAAACAGCCGTGTATGTACGCCCGTTTGGGGGCATTTTCCATGTATATCCAGCCTTATATGTGAAAAAACCCTCGATTTCCATGTGGGCCACAACGCCTATTTTGGAATGGCCTTGAAATCCAAAATCACCATGGAACTTGACAAAAGTTGCATCAAAATGGAAGAGAAGAGCATTGGTAAGTACCTAGAGAAAATGGTAGTGGATTGCGCCGGCTGGATCTCCTGGAATTTGCTGTGGAAATTCTACGCTCAAATGGGTAAAAGGTTCAAATGTTTTGAATTATTTACTATTTATAAAAAAAAATTAAATTTTTGAAAATTTTTACCCCCTTTCCTATAGTTTGGACCGTTTCTAATCCTTTTGGACCATTTTTGGACTAATTTATGATGTAGGAGACCTTTTTGAGTGTCATTTCAGCTGTTGAATTGGCCCGTTCATGCTGATTTCATGTATCATGTCTAAACTGGAATATAGGTTAGGTTTCATCACTGTTTGTATTTTGCATGACCTTGTGACTGTTTTATTATAGCCTTAGGTATGAACCCACTCTGTTATGTCACGGAACCTCCTTGATGTTTTAGAAGTGGAATAATAGGAGTGGTAGAGCTTGACCTTACATGGGTACCCTAGTTAGCGCCTTATTTTCATTTGGTGCCCATACTAACGTTTTGTCCCTTAGGGTGTGGGAGTCAGTTGTATAGTATTGCCATGGCATTTCACAAGAGCCTCATACTCCTCTTGATCTTTTGCTGGCCTATTTCCCTCAGGACTCCCTTATGTCAAGTTGTAATTGCATTATCATGAGCTTTTCCTGCCTTATTGAGCCTTATGTCGGCTTCCTTGACATTGAGTTTCAGCCATATAGCCCGAGCTTTTCTGATGTCTAGCCATGTAGAGCCATTTTATATATCCTTTGCAGCTTGATTCCCTATTTTTACCGGGAGAGGACTTCCCCCGAGTGTCGCTATCCTACACATGTATCCTTTCATTGAGAATAGGTATGTTCTACTACTTGGAACTAGTTTTGTTTTCCCCTATGACACTCGTCTCCTCCTAGTCTGTAACTATAAAGCCATATTATTCTTTTTCAAGCTTTTTAAATATTTGAGAAAGTCCAAAAAAAATCAAAAAACAAAAAATCTGGACAAGGAAAGATGTTATCTTTTGGTAGCTGTCGAGTCGTGTCTCCTTCGAATAGAGCATTGTATATCACATCCATTGGTTGGGTTTATATTTTGACTTTAGGAGTTGTACTCATTTATCTGATTTTATATCCATTGACTGCTTAAGCTTCCAGTCCCCATGGAGCCTCTATCGATGCCTCTTGTGTCACAGAGATGTCCCAGTTTTTTATATTGAGTCTATGTTGCTTTTATTTAAGTCACCATACACTTTTATGCTCTTGTTCAAAGGAAGTGGAAAACAAAGTCGACCATTCCGTAGTTATCTTGACTTTGCATATCGGCCATTCCTAGTACAGTTACTAGTTCGTGCACTTTATGATCGAGTCATTCCACATTATACAGCTTTGCTGAGTACCTCATGTTGGATGATGGGGGATGCCTTAACGCCCTCCTTCCAGTGGATTTCATCCCATCGACTTCAGATCATTTATCCTAGGATTGGAATCTAGAATCATTTTGAGTGCCCTAAGACTTGCAGTCATTAGTGGCAGGTTCTCTCGCCATGTTTTTGGGAATACATCAATGTCCACTGATTGATGGATCCTCTCAAGTGTTTGACCTCAACACATTTATTCACACTTGTTAGTTTGCACTCTGGTACCTTGATTCCCATTTTCATTATCAGTGGGTGATCTCACGTGTGTTAATGGTATACATCAATGCCTGGTAATCAGATGATGGAATACTATGTTTGACCTCGACTCCTCTATTCACATAGTAGGACATCTACTCATAGCATTTTTTGTATAAAACCTTCCATATTGGTGGCATGTCTTATATTCTACCTCCTTGATCGTGCTAGTGTTCATGAGATTTCAGCTCTTGTGACTTGATTCTAGTATATGTCAGACATTTCCAGCTATTATGGAGATCTTGATCCATTGTATATCTTTAGCCATTATGGAGATCATGATACTTTGTATATCTTCATAATGGAGATTCTGATCTATGTATATTGTATGTGGTGATGACCACTTATGTGATATTTTTTATCATGCCTATTCATGGCCATTGTAATCTTATGTATCCAGGACTGCTATATGTATTTGTAGTTATGTGTAGAGTTGTATCATTGTATTATGCTGATTGGGTGGTTGGTCTTCCATTTGGGATCCTTCATCACTCCACTTTTGGGATGGAATTATAATGTATTTTGGTCATCGTATGACCCCTCTGACCTCACACATTAGGGGGCATCTGTTATAGCTGATTCTACCACTCGAGGTGAATCACACTTGTATGGCCTTCCCCTGTCTCTCTGCAAACTCTTTGGACCCCTTGGACCATTTTTTGTCCTTTTATGTTTCCTTGACCATCCCCATAAACATGTGAAACTTCATATATGTGAATTTTAAACCCCTAATCGCGTATATGTGTGGGTTTGACCCCTAAAACTGTGTACATCAGGATGTGTGCAAAATCCAAATCCTTTTGGAGTTTTCCTTGACATGGATCCGACTCACTTGACTCTTGGACTTCCATATGCCTTGAGATCACTCGGATTTGACTTTTCATTACCCCTTTGAAAAGATATATAAGGAACTCTTTGGTACATTAAAGGCATATGAGAGAATTGAGAGCAAAGAAACTATAGTCCATTGTTGCCAAAACCTGTCCTTGAGTCTGCATCCCTTTGTCCCTTGGAGCACTTTTGTGTTCTTCCCAAGATTACCTTTTACTTGTGAGCTTTCTATCGAGAGATGGAGGATTGAGGTGGTGGAGGCCCAAGTGGGGGATTCAGTTTCTCTGATTCGCAGACGTGCCGACAGAGGTTGTATCCATTGTAATCTCTGATTTTATATTAATAGAGATATCTTTTCCTATCTAATAATGTATGTTTGAATGAATATTTTATCCATGGATGATTTCAAATGCTTATACATTGTTGATTATATATGCTAGAATATATCTAAAACCAATATATATAGTATGCTTGTCTTATTTACTTGTTGTTGAGGAAGTGATTTATCAATTCAAGCTGAAGTTGGAAAGCTCAACGGGGATCTACTTCAACCATCCAGAATAAGGTACGAGGTATAATCCTTTATTGTTAGATATTTAATTTCTATTGCATATTGGAAAGGATTGATTTCTGGATTCAAGCTATCTATTGTGGTACCCCAAGCCATAGGAATTTCTCTCCGTAACAATGAACTAGGAAGGCCATTCAGTGTTTTCATCACAATCTCTACATTCTCTACTTCTTCATCTACAACTTCTAATTGTTTCTTGATCTGAGAAACCTTTGTGAAGTAGGACTAGATAGTCTCTGCATTATGATTCTTCACATTCTTCAGTTGATTCCTCAGAGTCATCTTCTTGTTTATGTTCTTCCCATCAAACAACTTGGTTAGGTCATCAAATATAGCTTTAGGTGTCTTGAGAGAGGACACCTGAGGTATAAGGTGATCCTTGATAGAATCAGCAATGATCCTCTTTGCCATAACCATATTCTTCTTATGTAAGTCCTTTTCCTCATCTAACTTTGGAACTAGAACCTCCTCATCGATGTAGGAGTCTAACTCATTCTCTTCCTGGACCAGTGAGATCCTATACTTCTAGGCTCGAAATTTATTAGCTCCATCAATATTTTCATCAAGCTTGGTATGAGACATCTTAACTGACAACCTCAAATGGAAATACAAAATATTTTAGATCTTACCAGGTCAAGATGTCGGATCTGAAACTTGAGTTGAAATCCTACAGAGCTAGTTCAGGAGCAAATTAGGGTTTTCCTTTTTTAGAGATCTATCCATCCAAATGTCTTGAAATTTGTCCCTAACTTCAATTTTGGGGAGGAGATCAATCTAGTGTTAGGCTCACTGAAAAATTCCTTTTCTGTGAAAATCTCTAATTTTCGGCAGTAGTGTTGGGTCCAAAACTGAAAAACCTTAGAATTGGATTCTTCTTCGACAGAAAGATGCGCCCTAAGGAGGAGAGTTATTCCACCTTACTTTTGCTGAAAATCTATGGAGGAAGATCCACAAACTAGGAATCCCTAGTTCCCATAGTTGCATGGTGTCTTCTTCTCAGGTTAGCTCTGATACCATGTTAGTTTTTCAACATTAAACTAGCATTATTAGGATCTTTAACTGAGATAATAAAAAGTACAACAATCAAACACAAGAGACAAATGAACAAAGTGTTTTTCCTCAGGGAAACCATAAATGGAGAAAACCCCGTAACTTCCTCAGAGATAGAATCAGCACCAAAACAGTAAAAGCCCAAAAAATTAAGTGATCTTCTGACAGTTGTAATCTTCTTCTTGTCTAGACCCAGTGTCTTCTCCTTCCTCAACTATGCGCTGCACTTGAGTGTGTATGAGTTGTATGTTAAATAAAGACTCTAGTTATCTATTTATACTAATCCTGACATGACTAAAACCCTACCAGGGCCTACCTCTACTAGGAGAGTCTAATAACCCTAGTGCCCTGAAACTACAGGGACTTTAACCCTTAGACAATTAAAGGGTTACCCACAATGACTTGACATGCCTTGTTTACATTATTGATCCTCCCGATCAAAACATCAAGGCATGAAAACATGACTCAATTACATTATAGATACATCCTGGAATAAATATCGGGTTACAATACAAAAGATTCATAGATTAATACATTCCAAAGTTAGAAATACATCAACATTTTTAATCCCTTTTTGATTAATTTTGAGCTTTTGGGAGGAAAAAATAGGTTAAACATGGGGGTGGAGATAAAATGGGTTAGGAAATAGATGTATGTGGGTGGTTAAGCCCTTGTAGAGTAGGTTAGGAATTTTTTTGCATTAACAAATTGGATACATTATAGAAGAGGGTAGAATGTTATGAATGGTTACCGTATTTAGTTGTCCGTAGTCTATGCAAATCCGTAAGGTCCCAGGATTTTTATTGACAAATAAAACTAGTGATTCCCAAGGAGACACACTAGGTCCGATATAACCCTTATCTCACATTTCTTATAACTAAATTTTCAATTCAGTTAACTCATGGATGCTCATTCGATATGGTATTTTAGATACTGGTGCAAAACTTGGTAAAATATCAAGGGAGAAATATATTTCTTGTTCATGGGGTAGTCCTGGTATCTCTTCTAGAAACAAATCCATAAATTCACTTAAAACTGGGCGATATTTTACATGTGTTTGATTTTCATTAAGGAACAAGTCAGTGACCTGCACTGCATAAAGCCTGTAGCCCTTCTTTAAACACTTCCTTAACTATATGGCAGATAATTGTCTTAGCAAGACAAGTTTACTAATATGTTTTACCTTCATAACAGTTTGATCCTCATCCACATAACTAAAGGTCTTATCAAAACAATTTAATTTTACTTTATACCTTTATAACTAGTCCATGCCAATAATCATAACATATGACCCTAGAGGAAAAATATTCAGATTGATCCTAGTCACATGATCTTGTATTTTAACTTCACAAATAGCAATGAAATCAATTACCTTTCTTTTTGTCCAGTGTCTAGCTGGACCAGGGATGATTTTAAGGAACCATACTTATTTAAAAGTGTATAAATGTTGGAAAATATTACCAATTCTTAAAATGCCAACTATAAAATGATTGGCGATATTTTTCAAAAAATATTTTAATTTCCAAGGATTTTATATCATTTATATAATAATTTGGTGATTCTCAGGGTGAAAACATTTTACCCCATCAAAATTGGGTGAAATAGGGCTTCAAAAAATGTAAAATGGCGAATCTTTTTGGGGAGAAAAACATGGAAAAATAGCCCACTGGGATCAAATTCTCCCCTAAAATTCTCCCCGAGCTGGACTAACCATGGTTTTTCATTCCTTACCTTTGATAGCTCGTAGTTATCTATCATTTTAGGAGTGACGTAAATTAAAGTATCCCCTAGATAAATTAGCATAGAAAGTATTTGGTTTGAAATAATACCTTGGATCTCTAGAATTGTGGATTGATGATCTTCTTGTCGATCTTCAAGCGAAGCATTAATTTGGTGGATGTTTTTTGCACCTTCCCTAACAGTGGAATATTCTTGCAAGTTTTTGTTAGAATAATCAACCCATATTTGACATTAATTAATCATTTTTGTCTTATTACCTAGATTCCTAGATTCCATACTATGCTAGTTGTCTTCCGCATGCACCTAGAAGTCAACACATGATAAAACTACATCATGGAGTGCTTTGGAATCATCCTGCAAACCATTTTAGCAAGTCTTCTTTTATTCCTGGCTCCTAAAAGTGCATTTCTACTTTTTTTGAAAGCTTCCTTGCTTTACAATAGTTTTAAGACAAAAGGAAAAGCTAGTCTAGGTGTAACTGCCTTGTTTTTTTCCCACATCATCCTTGTTTCTTTTGTCCAAAAAAAAACATGCCTGATTTTTATTTCCATCACTTATTAGCTTTACCACTTAATTTATCCAAGTCATGATCATCTTCATAGATTTGGAAACAACTTTATGCACCTATGGGGTATTTGACTACTTTTGGTAAGCCTGCTTTTTGTCCAATTTAAATAGAATCCTTATGATTTTGAATCTCTCATGTAATTATATATTTGAGCATCCTATTACTTCATAATTTTTTTGATTGTAAACTTACTAAATAGAGATTAGTGTTATGCTCCAATTTTAGTCTCCTTTGGTGTGAATTTTGCATGTTTGATTAGCAATGTTGTGAGTGTAATTGTTCTATCAACTTGGTTCAATTTCCACATGGTATCAAATCCTTTGTATATCAATTTCTCTCTTACCATATTGATATTGCAGGTTCAACATCTTGGTGAGTTATGGACCAATCTCAGAAGATCATCTTGACTCCATTCAATTTATTCGAATGGAAAGCTGAGATGGAGATATTGTTGAGAGGGAATGGTCTCTATAGGGTTACAATGGAAACTGAGGTAGATCCCAATGCAGCTATAGAGAAAATTAAATTGCACAACAGGAGAAATGAGGCCTATGGTATTTTGTGCTTGAGAATTTCAAGAGACCTCCTCTTTTATATTGATGCATTAACATCACCAAATGAGGTTTGGGATAATATTGAAGAGATTTTTGGAAATAAAAATGAGATGAGAGTACATCAACTCGAGAATGAATTGATCTCCTTCAGTCCTAGTAGCTTCGAACCATTGCAACTCTACTTTTCCAAGTTTAAGGCCCTCATTTTGTAGCTAAAATAGTGTGGGATCAAAAAGAAGGATGAACAACTAGTATTGAACATATTATTGAAGCTTGGTCCTGACTACTCAGTGTTTGTTTCAAATGTCCATGCCATGAAATTGATAGCTCGAATCTGGAAGATGCCTAAGCTTGTAGAGTTCATGGAATCCCTCACCTAGGAGCAACATAAATTTGTAATTATGGGCACCATCAAACCTTACAAAGAACAAGATTTGGTTGCTGGAGACTCAAGGCTGTATTCAAAAAGGAAGGAAACATATAAAAATCCACCTAAGCAAAAGAGAGACAAGTCAAAGTCTTAAGAGGATCCCAAAGGCTCCAAGAAGAACTTCTAGAAGAAATAGAATAAAGGAGAAATGAGCAAGTGCGCTTACTCCAGTAAGGGATATCATCCTAAGATCTCTTGTATGAAAAATCAAATTGACGTGTTGATGCAACTCCTGGAGAAGAATAACATCTGCCTTCCTAATTGCTCAAAGAAGAGAGAAGGAGAATCAAATTTAGAAGACATAGAGAGAGTACATGCTTTGGTTGCTGGCACATCAAGATCACCTAGCTTCATCATTGATTCTGGAGCCTCCAGACATATGGTTTTGACAAGGGAGACATTATCCTCTCTTGACATGTCGAAAGGTCCACTAATAGTTTTGGGAGATGATTTTCTGACTGATAGTATGGGGAAGGGTATGCTTGATCTTGACCATGGTAATTTCAATAATGTGTTGTATGTTTCAAGTCTTGCCTCTAATATCTTAGCAGTGTATCAGATGAATCACACTGGGTCTCCAAAGAAACTGATCTTCTCCCCGGATCAAGTTGAAATAACTGATATTTCAAATGGTAAAGTCATAGAAAAAGGCATTTTTTATCACACTTTGAAGGTATACAAGTTTTCCCATTTTCTACCCTATGCAAACCCATCTTCTCTTCTTACTCATGCTAATGAAGCAAGCAATATTTGGCACTAAATATTTGGCCATATTAACTATAAGTATATTTCTAATTTGAGTGACAAAGATATGGTCATAGGGTTACCAAAGATCAAGTGTTCTAAGGGATTCTGTCAAGGTTGTATCCTAGGAAAACACCTAGAGCATAGGTATGAGAGAGATTTTCAAAAGAGAACCTATACAACTCTTGAGCTGATCCAAAATGACATTTCTGGTCCATTTCCTCATATTTCCATGAGTTAATACAAATATGCACTCACCCTCATAGATGACGTTTCCAGGTATTGTTGGGTCTATTTCCTAAAGCACAAGTCTAATGTTCTTGATCTTTTCAAGGTCTTTCAATCCTTGGTTGAGAATTAGTCTAGGAGGAGACTCAAGATCCTCAGATCAGATAATGGTGATGAGTATGTCAAGTCTAATTTAATTCAGTATTGCATATATGTAGGTATCCAAATGCAACATTTGATCCCTTACACACCATAGCAAAATGGTGTTGGTCAGAGAAAGAACAGATCACTGAAGGAGATGGAACCTTGCATGATGGAGGATAAAACTTTTCCACCAAAGTTTTGGGCCAAAGCTATAAAATAATCATCCTATATCTAGAATAGGGTGCCACATAATAATATTTATGGTATTACTCTTTTCGACGCTTGGATTGGGCACAAGCCAGATGTGACCCATTTCATGATTTTTGGCTCAAAGGCTTCGACTAGAATTCCAATTGAAAAGAGGAAGGCTTTGCAACCCCAAATCCAATACTTCCTATCTATTGGGTATTCTAAATATTCAAAAGGGCACAATCTGATCAACTTGAGCACAAAAACATCTTTCATTGAAAGAAGTGTTCATTTTGAAGAAGAGCCTTTAGCAGCAGTTGAAGTTGGAGAGTCATCTTCATCACCAGAATGATTGATTGTAAGTGAAGAGACTAATGAGTTTTTTTATTATGATATTTATGATAATCATGATTTAATTACATATCCCAATAGTCCTAAAATACCAAAATTGGCATCAAGGACCATTTATGCAACTAGGGAACTAGATGGAAATCCTAATGACACTACGAGGACTAGATCTCAATTTGAGAGTGCCCTTTGTGTGAAAGATCCTCTATTTGCTAAGAAGTAATATCTGATGGTTGAATCAGTTCCTAAGAAATATGAATATGCCTCAGATGATCCAATATGGAAAAAATACATGAAAGAATAATTAAGCTCACTCCAGAAGAACAACACATGGGAACTGGTTGATCTTCCCCTAGGGAGGAAGCTAGTACAGTGTAAGTCGGTGTTCAAGACTAAGTTTTCTGCTGATGGTTCACCTTTGAAACATAATAAAATACTAGTATCCAAGGGCTACTCACAAGTACATGGTATTTATTATAATGATACCTTTGCACCAGTGGCAAAGATGGACTCCATAAGGCTAGTTATAGCCATTGCAACTTCGAAGCAGTAGGAAGTACATCACATGGATGTGAAGTGTGCTTTTCTAAATGGATATCTTAATGAAGATATTTACATGAATAAACCTGAATGGTTTGTTTCTAATCCATCTTTAGTGTGCAGGTTAAAGAAAGCATTGTATTGGCTCAAGCAAGCCCCCACGACTTGGTATGCCAAGATTAATGGCTTTTGCTGTCATTGAGTTTTGTTTGATGCCAGTATCATCTGAATGGCTATTTGAAGTTGATTCATGCTTATTTAATAATTATTTTTTTATATCTGTATGACCTACTAATCACAAGAAGTTCATAGAAAGATATTTCCTCCTTGAAGGATGCAATGAACCATTCCTTTTCCATTTAATGTGGCTTTGATATACATGGATCAACGTCATGAGATCCATTGGAGAGAACCCAAGAGGATCCTAACCTTTGTTTAGGGAACAAGAACACATGGGATCTTCTACAAAGCAAAGTATGACTTAGATTTAGTTGGATTTACTGACAGTGATTGGGCAGGTGATGACAATGATCAAAATTATATAGAAGGATATGTGTTCATGCTTGTAGAAGGACCAATCAGCTGGTCAAATAAGAAAAATAGTGCCATAGCACTCTCATATTCAGAGGCAGAGTATAGAGGAGTTGTGAATACAACTAGTCAACGTTTATGGTTGCAGGGGATACTTGCAGAATGTGGCTTCAAATCATAGTTTTCTACTGTCATCTATTTTGATAATCAAAACACCATTCAAATATGCAATGATCTAGTTCAAAGATAGTGAACTGAGCACATTGAGATCCATGTGCACTACATCAGAGATCTTGTGCATGATGGTACTATTGCTCCACTCTACTACGCATATTCATAGTAAGTAGGAAATATATTCACCAATTTTTTTTTATGAGAATACCTTTAGTAATCTCAAATCACTACTAGGGATTTCTAATCATGTGGTGAATCATGATTGAGGACAATATTTCCAAAATTTTGTTTCATGTCCATGTTTAAGGGAGGTTTTTTTCAGGGATGATTTTAAGAACCCCCCCTAAATTTATATGTATAAAAATTGGGCGAATCTCTCCGATATATAGGAAAATTTGAAGGCGATTTTATCAATAATATAATATGTATATATAAAAAATTTGGCTAATCTTTCATTTTATTATATAATGTTGTAAAATTTTGGCGAATCTTTCATTTTATTATATAATGTTGTAAAATTTTGGCGAATCTTTCATTTTATTATATAATGTTGTAAAATCGTCGCGAATCTTTCATTTTATTATATAATGTTGTAAAAACTTGGAGAATATTTAACTTCATTATAAAAAATTGTAAAAGCTAGTGAATATTTCACTGATTTATAGAATATTGTCAAAATAAAAGAATAACTACATTAGTCAAATAACATGAATCGCATTATCAACAACATAACACGTAGACTCACAAGTCACATTANCTGATTTATAGAATATTGTCAAAATAAAAGAATAACTACATTAGTCAAATAACATGAATCGCATTATCAACAACATAACACGTAGACTCACAAGTCACAACGGGAAGGTGTCAGTGAAACACAACTACACTGACTAGATTCAGGGCAAGTGGGGACTCCACTTGTTATCTCATCCCTTAATGGTCCAACGAACATGTGGGGACCTGAATCTTGACAAACTAATAAACTCATAGAATCATACGTTATGCTCGATCTTGGCCTCCACTAGCCAACTATGGTCATGGAGGCCAATACAATTATGCATTGTAATTATGCCAATTGATTATTGCATTAGATGAATGTTGGTCTTG
>LPNX010067705.1:123275-135566 GCA_001517045.1 Pseudotsuga menziesii | reverse complement strand
TATATAATCCTTGAGATAAATGTTCAATAGCTTAGGCTAAAAAATATACAATCAAGATTGCACCACTAAAATGAATTTCATGATTACTAGAAGAAATGCAGATGCAATAGTCAAATATGATTTACAATTGCCTAACTAGTGATTATAGGATTGCATCAACTTTGGGCATTCCCAATGGGTAGACTATTAATGTGGATATGTTTCTTATTATTTCTTTCATGTCTTTGTTGGATCAGCTACTTCCCCTAATTTGTGGTTGATTTGCAAGTATCAAGAGTGTTTTTATTTACGGATTAGATGGTAAATATTGATTTGATAAAACAATGTTGAATGTGTAGCGTGAGGCCAATGTAATGGGTGTAAATCATGAAGGTAGATATTTTAGATTGTAATCAGTGTAAATCATGAAGGTATATATTTTAGATGATTTTCTATTGAATCTACATCAAGAACAACAGGCATTTGGGACACAAATGTAGCACTGAAGTGTACTTGGATTATAAGTGGAAGACATTAAAAAGTGAAAAAGTTTGGAGTTTTGGTTTTCAAATTTTGATAATTTTTCAGTTTTTTGGTCAAAATTAATTTAGATTACCTTTAAATATAAATTTTATTAGTTTTTGTTATTAAAATTAATTGAATTTAAGTTTAAATCTAAATTTTATTAGTTCTTGGAATTTTATCCATAATTCTAAAGGTAGTTTAGTTGTGCTATTAAATGAGCTTAATTTATATATCTGAATATCCCAAAATTAATTTACATTATGCTGGAATTTTATTTCCTTATAATTTTATTAAATTTTTAGTTGATACTTTCCATATTAAATAAACTTAGTTTCTAAGAGTAGAGAGAATATAAGATATAGGCTATAGTATAGATTATTCTAGAATTTTATTAAAAAATTATGAGTTATAGCTCACTTGTACATGTTTGAAAACATTATTATTTATTTTATTATAAAAAATTGTTTTTTTATAAATAACTTATAGAAAAATATATATGATGTCTGATTTAAAATATATATGATAGAAAAATATATATGATGTGTGGTGTAATGTTTTTAGTAACAAAAATTTATCTATATATTTGAAAACATATATTTTAGATTTCACCAACTTGATTTTTATAAATAATTTATCAAAGGATAAGTATCATATATGGTGTGAGAAATATCATTGTGGATAAATAACTTTGTGTAACGCTATTAAAAAAAAAAATTGTCTAAATATATGCTAATGGTACCAATAGGTTAGTAGGGCTGCATTAAAGAGTGGATATTGTTATGAGAGGAATTCATACTTGATCACATAATGGTAGGAGATACAATTAGATCAAGATCAAATATAAATATGAGATGAAATAATTGGCAGTGTGTGAAAGTGTTTGAGTTGTTTATTGTGCTGTAGGAAAGATGCATTTTAGCAACGTATCCAATGAATCTCTGAGGATCAGTGGAAAATGGGATGAGGTCGGGGTTAATGTGGACCGCTAGTTCGTCTACAGCCCCAAAATCGCCAACTGGATGGATGTGCTAGAGAGTGATTCATATGTGTAATAATTGTAAAGCACAAAGTGAATGTACTATAGATAATGGCCTATATGTGTAAAAACAATAATATTTGTAAGAGTGATACAAAACATTAGAGAATGTTTTAAGATTGTTTCAAAACTTAAGTTTGCACAGACAACTACAATATTTGATGACATTGGGCAAGATAAATTGTAAGTTCATTTCTCTAAATTGTAGCATGGTTGTTCGTTGTCACAAGATCGAAGAGGGGCTTAATGAATTTTACTAGTTGTAGAATTTGGAAGAGTGAAAATATTGAATTGGAGGGAAAGAATGAATTTTGATAGTTGAATTTGATTGAGTGCAATGCTTGAGTTGGATACTATATTGAGCTAATAAAACTTGGTTGGTAGTTAGCAAGGCACGAATTATCAACACTGCCATAATTAAGACGATACGTAAGAGTATGGATATCAAAATGGTGGCTCCCTAACCATTAAATTTTATCACTAGTAGTTTTAGTTGTGCTTCATCATGTTACATTGAAGTCTTAAGTCTCCTCAGTTTATCACTTAGGTAATTAACTTAGATAGATTTCTAGGTCTTTTTTCTCATGGGAACTTGGCCTTGAGCTTGTCACTAGACAAATACAATAAACACTTTACAATTACAAATTATTTATGGGGTATGCAATAGGGATATTACATCCTTCCCCCTTAAAATAACACCATCCTCGGTGTTCCTATTTCAACAACTTTCCTTCTTCTTTTGAGTCATCTTTTCTTGCCTCGACTTTCTCCTCCTCATCTCCTTTGCTCTTTGTAATTTTTGCAGGCTTCCATTTTTTTCAAGACCTATAGTTTCCTGTAACCAAACTGGGTCTACCCAGCATTATTTAGTAAAACATGTCAAAATTTCATAATTTAATTTAAAACATAAAGAGTGAATTGTCTTGCCACACCACAATTGAAATTCATGGAACACCTTCTAGTATTTATTTTTTGCATCAATAATGTAATTTTTTTTTTCATTTGTTAATCTTTCAAACTCTCCCTTGAGTCCTTTTCCAATTTTTCATGTGGACTTACGATTATTTCTGAGGTTACTTTCCCTTTTGACCGTTAGTAAAAAAATTTCTCCTCAGTGACATCAAACAACGTCATGTCTTCTAGATGTTGAGCTTTGCCTAGGTATTGATATTGATATCATAAATCTTTGAAGGTTCTCCTCAATCCTCTGTGCTTGAGTACTGACATTGAGCGTATTTTTACGTAAGTGAATTTATATACCATGATGTACGTTGATCGTGACAACAGTCATACTCTTGGTAAAACTCTTCAATGTCAGTACATAAACAACATAATCCATAGGAAATCCTTCATTCATAAAACCTCAAAATATGGCAATTCATCATACGTTAAAAAGTAAATCATCACTCTTTCTTAAACTTCATTATTTAAGCATGCGAATATTTTTACTAATATTCGATTTCAACCAATAGCATTCCTAGCATAATCCTGCAATGTTAGAACATAACATTATACAACATTCATTCATTTATCATTCCTAAATACCAGTAGCAGTTAAACATCCTTACCCATCTTTATTTGGATAGGGACATTCTATTTCTACATAACAATACCGAGTGGTAAGTTAGAGACGTAGGAATCTCAAGTAATGTCTAGTTCTATCTCATCATTAGTACTATTTGGGGGGGAACATTATACTCTTTGTTGGGAATCAATTGTACTTTGAGTAACCCCCTCCAAGCCATGAATACACACATGTTAAAACTTTTAAAAAACCATGATTGATATTGTTTATCACATGTAGTTGTAGGTTTCAAATACTATTTGTCCAAAATCAACCCACTTCTTCCATAAGAATTTCAAACATTGGTGTAACTCATGTTATCCAAATAGATAAAGTGTTTTAACATGGTGAGATGTAGTATGATTCTTATATTATATTTCGTCACTTGTATACGAATAATTCCTAAGGTGGTAATCACTCCTCTTTACACAAGAACAAAATCATAAAAGAATACATCCTTATACCTTGCTTTCTTTTCTGAATCACCTAACTCTAGTATTAGATACTACGCTTGTGATATCACACATTTCCTCGAATCCTCAAATACTCTATGGGGTGTTATTTTGTTAGGTTTCCCACTCTACTTGTAACAATTTAGGTACGTCCTATTTAGACATCCTTTAAATTTATTGTTAGTGGTGAGAGTTTTCCATGCATTGAACAAACAACTCTTATGATAAGCCTAACATTCTCGTGCCTTTAATCCTTCTTTATCTATGACATGTGTCTTCAAAATCTTCTTCAAAGAGTGTTTATTTCTACTCTATCCAAAGCATCAATACTCTTCACAAATCATAGTAGACGCATGGTCTTCCATTATGATTATTTATGCTTCCATAATCTTTTTACAAGCAATACTTAAGAATTTGACTATACTTCCTCCTTAATGTGCCATGAGTAAAATTTCATAGTCCAACCTTTTATTTTGAGTGTGTACACATGAGCACAACCCTATCAACATGATAAAAATTACTCATACACTTTTGTCAATAATGTTACAACATACCTTTGCAATGACACTCCATTTCCATTATCCTCTTAGTTACCTCTTTCCTTTGCACGATTTATCTTTCTGTTATATTTTGATGCCTATCTTCTCATGCACTTTGCAACCATGAATACCTGCACTATGTACTCTCAATTCCTTCTCAAACATTATTTGTTCCATAAACTCATAAAGAAAATTATAAACTATAATAGAAAGTTAATATCCGAATTTCATGAAAGTAATATTTTCACAACAATTTAATCGTATTACACTTTCCTGAGCCCTTACTCATATGCGCCTTAATCCAAACTTTCTATAAACTTAAATTTACTTCATTAAAATTTTGTATTTCTAATAAACTTTCAATAAATCAAGTTTGCATGAGAGGAAATAATACGCATGTAAAATTACCATATGCATATTTATGTACTATCGCATTCTAAGTTAGCATCAAACATAGTATTATATCTTCTTCCTCCTTTTTCGTAATTTATATTTTAATGCAACCGAGTCTTCCCATCCTCTTTTCTTCATGCCTTTCAATTTATAATTACTCGCGTAAGAAATTCTTGTTGTAGTAATTATTTCCTCGACAAAGAATACATATAAAAGTGCACAACATACCTGTCCACAAGCAAGTCCATTAGGTCCAAGTGTTGTCAACCTTGCTCTAATACCATTTGTCACGTACCCATATCCATATTAATAAACTTAAGACAATTAATTTCTTTCTGAAGGACTATTAATGTCTAACCTTATGAGTGGTAATATAGAAATAGAATCCTTGCAATTTCGGTCACCGAAAACATCATAACACAACTATAATAAAGTAGATCGTTTCAATCCTTCCAAAGATTAAAGTCATTATCATACTCAATCTATTAGGAAAGGACCTTAATCAATAATTCTATCTTTATTACCATGTTTTTGTAACTCACCCAATATTCTCTTTACTATTTTGGGTGATGAGGTGATTCCTTTTCTTTTCAAACATCTTAAATTCAAGCTCCAAACATTAGTCCCAAAGTTTTACATATGGTCCAAAATCAAATCGCACTCTCTAAAATTCAGACTTACACATTGAGGCATATATATACTCTAAATTATAGATCGCAGGAAGAGTTCATAATTAGCCCTAACTCAATCGCACACTCTAATATTTTAGACATTCACATTCAGGCATATATATACTCCAAAATGTAAATCACACAAAGAGTTCATAATTAGCCCAAACTCAATAACAGACTCTAAAATTCAGGCTTATACATTCAAGAATATATATATACTCCAAATCACATGAAGGATGCCTACATGCTTTGTTAAAAGGGCTCAAAATAAATAAAATCGAATGATCAATTAAGATTCATTTCTAGTCGATCCTAGACACTTATGCAAGCATAGGATAAATAAGGATGCCCTACGAGCCAAATACCATTTCGAACTGTGTATCCATATAAGTCAAGAAAAATGGGTTTTCATTAAGAAACTAACATTCTACACAAGAGTATGTAGAATATACCAAAAGAATGGCATGACTCTCTAAAGAGCTTGATTGTCACATGTTTCAGGCTCATCTACACAAGTATATTGATCATCACGAATTCCAAGCGCATGAGCACTACTAGAATAAGGTATTGACTCTCCCTGGTGAGTCCCAGCCATAAACTAGTGTTTTTTTCAACCATGGCTCTGCAGGGAAACAGAACCAATGCAAAACATAAAACCACATACCTATGCAACAATCTCAGTTACTATGGAGGAAGGAACCGAAATAATTATCCATCCAAGAGTCCTCCTCACGCAATGGCATCCTTCTCTTCTTCAAGCCATAAATATATTTTCACACAATGTTCCTTATCTTTGCATTTCTCAATCAAGACCGACTATGTAGGAAGGTCGGGATCACACCCCTTTCTCCCCATAGTGCGTCCAAGAATTATTTCCAGGAAGGATCCCTCTACCTTTTGCTTTTCAATTAGCATACTCCAAAACCAGCTGCCTTCAATGTGAGGAAAACTCCATTCACACAAAAACTAGCCAACTCCAGCGATCGCCGCACTTAGGAAACTCGATCCTTTGTTGGATCTGATCCCCTCCTTGTAACACAAATCCCCTCAGTGTAAGCAAGTACTCTTTATTGGAACAGGAAGGATGCTTCTCTTAGGGAAAACCAGGAATTGATTTTTGTATTTCTAGAGGTCCCTTCAGATTTGTAATGAAGCAGGTAGGGTTTACATGCCTACAAGACTTCTCGTGAATGATGGAACACTCATCCCTTTCCTTCTTCATCCCCTAACTAGTAACTCCTTCCCCATATAGAAACATTACTCATTTATTGAGTAAGACCATCCTCTTCCTCTCGCCTTGGACCAAATTTCTAAACATAGTGTTGCCGTTACAACTATCTGGGAGGTTTTTATGCTAACAATTCCCATGATTTTTGGTAACCATTTATGCACTCAGACTATGGTCATGGCTATCAATGTTCAATCATCATTTATGTCCTTCCTTCAATTTGAACCCTTCTCCATAGTGTGTCCAAAATTTTTTTCCATGAAGGATCCCTCTGCCTTTTCCTTTTCAATTAGCATACTCCAAAACCCACTTCCATCAATGTCAGGAAAACTCCATTCACACAAAAACTAGCCAACTACAGCAATTGCCACGCTCAAGAAACTTGATCCTTTGTTGGATATAATCCCCTAAGTGTAAGGAATTACTCTTTATCATATCATGAAGGATCCTCCTCTTAGGAAAAACGACGAATTGATTTTCGGATTTCCACAGGTCCCTCCAGATTTGTAACGACGCACGTAGGGTTAACATGCCTACAAGACTTCACCTGAATGATGGAACACTCGCCCCTCTCCTTCTTCATCCCCTAATGAGTAATTCCTTCCCCATATATAAACATTACTCATTTATTGAGTAATACCATCCTCTTCCTCTCACCTCGGCCCAAATTTCTAAACATAGCGTTGCCATTGCAACTATCGGGAAGTTTTTATGCTAACAATTCCCATGATTTCTGGTGACCATTTATGCGCTCATACTATGGTCATGGTTGTCAATTTTCATTCACCATTTATTTCCTTCCTCTAATTAGAACCCTTCCTTCCATCAAGCCAAGGTCAAAGCACAAATGGAAAAGAGGATCTCACCCATTTCGCCTAGTTAAAATTCATGCTTTTAGTGGAAGGAATTAATTTTTCATCTTTTTGTCCATACAATAACCTCTAATTATATAAGAGGTTAAACCCATGCCTTAATCCATCATAAAATTTGTATAATAATAACTTAAAATAACACCGTCATCGATGTTCCTATTTCAACAACTTTTCTTCTTTTGAGTCATCTTTTCTTGCCTCGAATTTGGAGATTGTTATGAGAAGAATTCATACTTGATCACATAATGGTAGGAGATATAGTTAGATCAAGATCAAATATAAATATGAGATGAAATAATTGGCAATGTGTGAAAGTGTTTGAGGTGTTTAGTGTGTTGTAGGAAAGATGCATTTTAGATGGGTGTAAGTATGTTGCGCAACCCAAGTGGATGGATGTGCTAAAGAGTGATGCATATGTGTAATAACTATAAAGCACAGAGTGAATGTAATATAGATAATGGCGTAGATGTGTGAGAACAATAATATTTGTCACAGTTGACTTTCCTAAAAGAGTTATACAAAACATTAGAGAATTGTTTAAAGATTGTTTCAAAATCTAAGTTTGCACAGACAACTACAGTATTTGATGACATTGGGAAAGATAAATTGTAAGTTCATTTCTCTAAATTGTAAAATGGTTGTTGTTGTCAAAATATCAAAGAGGGGCTTAATGCATTTTACTAGTTGTTGAATTTGGAAGAGTACAAATCTTTAATTGGAGGGAAAGAATGAATTTTGTTGGTTTAAATTTGATTGAATACTATGCTTAAGTATATCCTGAATATTTACTTATAGCTTTTGTGCATTTCGAATCCAACCATGTTCTCTTAAACATGTGTATAATGTATAATATATAAACATGTGTACAATGTATAATGTATACTACTATGGTCTAAGGATCGGTTTTATGTTCCAAGAGGAGGGGACCTTCGGTCCAACATCCTAACAGAATTTCATAGGGAACCCTACTCTGCGCACCTAAGATATCAAGAGACACTTTTTCTAGCCTAAGTTAAAGGCTGGAATTGCAATGTTTATTGTGAAATGTGAGGAATCTCAACTATTCAAAGCTAAGCACCAGCATCCTCTGGGATTGTTGCAGCCATTACCCATTCCGGAATGGAACTCGGAAGTCATTATTATGGATTTCATCACCAGTTAATGAAAAGGTAAGAAGAAAAACGATTATATTTTTGTGGTCATTGATAAGTTGTTGAAAGTAGCACACTTCATTCCTGTGAAGCTGACCTACAGAGGAGTGAACATTGCTGATATCTTCCTGAAGGAAATATTTAGACTGCACGAGATACCTAAGGCAATTATATCGGATCAAGATGTTAAGTTTATAGGAAAATTTTGGAGATCTTTGTTCTTCAGATTGGAGATGCAGTTGAACTTTAGCACTGCATATCACCCACAAATATACAGGAAGACAGAAAATTAAACCAGATTGTTGAGGACATGCTTCATGTATGGCATGAATAACCCCATGAAGTGTAGAACATTGGTTACTTGGGATATCCAGGTGGATTGGCTCATGTTAGGCCCTAATTTTTTTATGAACATGTAATAGTTGGTTACCAAGGTCGAGGTGAATCTTAAAGAAGCACAATACCACCAGAAAATTTATGCGCATCGGAAAAGAAAAGATAAGGACTTTCAAATAGGTGATCATGTTTACTTGAAATTAAAATCCAAACGAAAATCGTTGAGCTTGGGTAGGTGTGGTAAGTTAGCACCTAGATTTTCTAGAGCTTTTGAAATACTGGCCATGAAAGGTCCAATGGCATATGAACTAGCGTTTCCCACGCATGTAAGTGTCCATACTATTTTCCATGCATATTTGTTAAAGAAATATGTTTATGATACTAAACATGTTGTCGATTGGTTTGTGTTATAGGTGGAACCTGAAGGGGAGTTTTCCCATGATCCTACTCATTCTACAAGTGTGCCGTAGTCTAGTTGAAAGTGAAATGGAAGCATTTTGAGGCTGATGAGGCTACTTGGTAGAATGAAGCCACCATAAGAAAGGCTTACCCCACCTTGTTTCATGATGTCATTTTGAGTCCCTAGAACACCAAGGACGGTGTTGTTCTAAGCGGGGAGGGATGTAATATCTTGAATTTTGGACCTAACACTTATAGGCATGTGCCTATTGATTATGATGATTATCTTGATGTTTTATTTTTATATATATATTCGGTCAAAGACTCCAATCCATATGAACATGATGATTTGTTTTATATATTGGGCATAAACCAATTATTGATGATATATATATGTGTGTTTGCATTAGTCATGGAACCTAAAGCACATGATTGATGAGATGTTTTGTGTTGAGTGGGAAACTCTAGAGCACATGAGTGATTGATGATTTGTGTTGAGCGAAGATCTCTGGGACACATGAGTGACTGATAATTTGTGTTAACCGAGAAGCTCTCAATGTGCATAGCATGATTTCACTGCATTTAATCTATGGTTAGGATTGATTTATGTGCACATTTTACAGCTTACACATTCTGTGTATTACGACGTTATTTAGTATATAAGGTGAAGATATAGACATCGTGGGTATAGGCCATGATGTGAATGGCATGCGCCTTTCCACAGTGGTACTATAGAGTAGCGTAGGGTTAAAATGGTAGAGACAGTGTATTACTTTTAAAATTTGGCTGAGGTCGTGACTTATGTGAGCGCTATGGATTAGTGGGTTTTGTGGAGGCCAGGATTTAGAGACCCTCGATGATGTTTATTGTTTTTAATGTAATTGGACTGTCTATATTTTATATTTAGATGGATGTATTTAAAAACCACAACCCGCATAGGATTTTTTACAATATGTCCAGTGTGATAATGGTTATAGGATTTGGTTGTCCTTTTGTGTATACATTACGTATGGTTTGTTGTTATGGCTTTCCCTTGGGTCTTCACATCCATGGGAATCGATGTCGCAACCTCTATTTCCAAAAAGGTTTCTAATGTAACATAATGTGTATTTTAATGAATAAAATAAAATGGGCTTGCATGCCCATAGGATTCGATTCCTGCTACCGTTTGCAATATATGGATTTATGTTATGATTTCGATGTTTGCTTTACTATGATATGTTTTACTGTATACAGTATATTATTTTTACTTGGATATGGTAATGTTTGTTGAGTTATGTAATTTTATTTATGGTTATGTATAGATGGAAAGTTAGAACCATGGGTTCTATTATATGAATTTTGATCAAAGAATTTTTAAAGGACTACATGGATGGTCACGATGCTTCCTCTGATTATTTATAATGTTGTTCCATTTATGTGGAGTATTTTTAATGCAAAATTGTAATATGGATACAAACATTGAAAGGTCTTAGATGATTTATTTAATTTTGGAAATATACGTATATATAGTTTTCATTAATATTTGTCCCTGATAGTCTTATTTATAGGTATATATAATTATCTTATGAAATAGTTCTCATTTTAAGTAATACCCTAGGGTATCTATATACTATTTTTATTTCTTTAAAATTACTCCTATGATTAAATCTACTATATATGTGAAACATGTCTCTACTAACAAATGTAATATGTCAGTAGAGATATAACTAATGGATGAACAATAAATAGCAGGTTTGGATTTACCTAGTTTACAATATTTAATTTCTGAATAAGAAATGAATACATAAACAAACTTTAGAGAAGGAAACCTAGCTATATATAGCCTATGATAATATTTACCGCCCTAGGATATATTGAAGAGAATACAAATCCTAGCAGCATCTAGGAAGACATTAATTACATAGGGTTAGTAAATTCATTGGAAAAATTCATCTAACATATTCATTGTATAATCCAGATGATAGCATAGATAGTATAGGGTTAGATTTTAAGAAAAGTAACCCTAGGAGATATGGATAGAACCAATCAATTCCAGGGTTAGTAATATATATAAAAGATTTTACATAAAGCAGCGAGCATTTAGCCTAGAAATGAACTTTGACATACTAAGAACTCATACCTGTAATTTATCTTCCTGAAGCTCCTATAATGGCTGAACCTGCACACTTTTTAAATAACCATCATTTTCAATTTAAGACATATCTGACCTCTAATTTTGATGACCAAATCACTTGGGAACTACCACATTCCTCTGAACCATGACCCAAAACTGTTCCTGGTTCTAATCTGGATCCCCTCAAGCTCGAATCCAACATGCAAGTAGCTTACAACTCCTAAGGTAGGATTTCCTAACTCGTATTCAGTTCTAAATCACTTCTCTGCAGGAGAAAGTTCTTCAAGAAAACACTGGAGAGAAAAAACAGGTAGAAAAATAATTCTCCAAGATAAAAATTAGACCCCCAAGAATTTGCTTGGCTTCAGTCTTTATAGACATAATTTGCACTTAAAGGGACAGTTAAATCAAGAAACCTTGGTTTCTTACTTTAACCCTTTTTAATTACTCGGGTATTTTTCTATACTTAACCTAGGAACTTTTAACTAATTCCTAGTTAATATTTCATAGGTATTATACCATTTATTAATCCTGTAATAATAAATAATAATTGGTGGAGTTTCTCTTCCTTCTTTATTAAATTACATAACTAATCATAATTAATTCTTCATACCTAGTATGTATAAAATACATATTATTAAAATACTTGTTAACAAATGTCATCGGGAATCATGCATCATGATCCCTAGACTTAACGACACTTATTTATCAAGGTCAATTAGATAGGTGGCTTAGGTCTAGTGGGCTACACAACTCTAAACATCCTGGCATGTTGGATTTCCCTTGTATACCGTGGTAGTTCTTCAGTACTTGATGAGAATACAGAAAATCATTAATCACTTAATAATAAGTATGATGAGATCAATATTATTCTTCACTCATTTTTACTTGGAGGTGATTTTAATATGTTTAGTAACCCCTAGTACTTACGAGATCTCATACTCAACACTTATAACAGGGAGTTACAAACATAGTGCAATTCCATATCTCTTGCTCAACACCAAATGCTAGGATGGCCAAAGATCTGATG
>LPNX010067705.1:104813-123088 GCA_001517045.1 Pseudotsuga menziesii | reverse complement strand
CACACACACACACACACACACACACACACACACACACACACATATAATCAACAATTGGCTTACGCCCAATATAAAAAACAATAATAATGTTCATATGCAGTGGGGTATTTGACCAAATATAAAATAAAACATCAATATAATCATGATGATCAATAGGCTCACGCCTAGAAATAGTAGGTCCAAAATTTGGGATATTACAACAGTATACATAATAGTACGTAGAATATACCAAAAGAATGGAATGACTCTCTAAAGAGATTGATTGTCACATGTTTCAGGCTCATCCACACAACTATATTTATTGTCACGAATTCTAAGCACATGCACACTACTATAATAAGGTATTGACTCTCCTTGGTGAGTCCCAACCATAAACAAGTGTTTTTGTGAAACATGGCTCTACAGGGAAACATAACCAGTGCAAAAGATAAAACCACATACATGCACAACAATCTCAGTTACTATGGAGGAAGGTACTGAAATACTTAGCCGTCTGAGGGTCCTCCTCACACAATGGGATCCTTCTCTTCTTCAAGCAATAAAGATATTTTCACATAGTGTGCCTTATCTTTGCATTTCTCAATCAAGATCAACTATGTAGGAAGGTTGGGATCACACCCTTTTCTCCCCATAGTGTGTCCAGTAAGTTTTGCCAGGAAAGAGTTGTCTGCCTTTTCCTTTTCAATTAGCATACTCCAAAACTAGTTGTCGTCAATGTCATGAAAACTCCATTCACACAAAAACTAGCCAACTCCAGCGATAGCCGGGAAACTTGATCCTTTGTTTGATCTCATCCCCTCCTTGGAACACAAATCCCCTCAGTGTAAGCAAGTAATTTTTATCAGATCATGAAGGATCCTTCTCTTAGGGAAAACCAAGAATTGATTTTCGAATTTCCAGAGGTCCCCTCACATTTGTAAGGATCCACGTAGGGTTTACACACCTACGAGACTTGTCATGAATGACGGAACACTCATGCCTCTCCTTCTTCATACCCTAACCAGTAACATCTTCCCCATATATAAACATTACTCATTTACTAAGAAAGACCATCCTCTTCCTCTCACCTTGGCCCAAACTTCTAAACATAGCGTTGTCGTTGCAAGTGTTGGGGAGGTTTTTATGCTAACAATTCCCATGATTTCTGGTGACCATTTATTCAATCAGACTACGGTCATGGTTAAACCCATGTCTTCATCCATTTATTCAATCAGAATTCATCTACATGTCCATAAAATAACTTGTAATTATATAAGTGGTTAAACCCATCTCTTAATCCATCATAACATTTGTATAATAATAACTCATGTTATTTTTTATAAGAAGACTTTAATACATCATTTTTCTCTTTCCTTATGAGACTTTAAATACTAATTATTCATGTCCTTTTTATCAAAAGACCTTAATCCGTCAATTTTTCTCTTTCCTTATGATAGACTTTAAATACTAATTATTTAGGTCCTTTTATCTCCAAAGGAAGGAACAAATCCCCCATTTTGGGTAGTCTTCCATCTTTTGCTAAATTGTTTCCCGTCCCTTTAACACTACCTAACGAATCCTAGTTGGAAAATGTATGTCCTAGTTGGCATCATTTTTTAGTTATGGAGCGCAACATTCCCTTTCATTTCGTAAGTATTATTAATGGATGCTTTAGGTAGTGTTAAAGGGACTATTATAATAATAAATATATGTTGTCATATATTTAAAATGGTATAGAGCCATTATTATTATTTGATAGATATGCTCGTATAGAGGTATTGATAAATTTTCTTTCTATTTTTATGGTGACCACGACCGATAGTTTTTTAACAATTTAATTCCTTGGTAGTTTTCTCCATGTTCTTTTTTTTTAACTTATCACTACATGACCATTTGTAACACCCTAGTTTTGAACCTTTTGCATTACATGTATATGATGTGTATATTGTAAGTAGTCATGGTGCAGAGCTAAAGGCCAAGGCCCCACCATTGATTGGTTATGCTATGTTTCGGGTTGAAATTGTCACCGATGGTATATCGGGGCATGCGGCATACATATTGAGTTTTGGTATCATGTAAATATGCATCTTTAATTAAATAAATGAATCAGCTACATTCGTGGCAACTAAATTGAGAAGGGGCATGATTTTCACAAGGATAAGGGGGGAGGGATATGTCAAACCTTGAGCCATGAGAGAAAATCCATGTGTCACCACCCTATTTTGATTTTCCCATCTTTCCTTGTTTTATCCAACCACCACCATTAAAACCAACTACTGTTAGTTGGGGAAGTTATGGTTGGGAGTGGAGTGTGGCAGGACTGTCAGTCCTTTCCCAAACGCACACTCCACCAGCATAGTTGACCACACGATGGCAAGCAAAAACCACCGCCATGACTCCAGCAGACACTCCACTCTCTCCACAACGGTGCCGAAACACTCACACACTTCCAACTACTGCGCATCCTCTCCATTGTCTATTCATCTTCACACATAGGCAGAGTTGTTCATCCTCACACAGGAGCGGGAGTCTTGCTCATTCCCACACACAAGACTTTCCTGGTTTTACTCATGCAGTTTTCCTGTACGGATTTTGTGGATGGAGTGGGTGTATACTTTCCTCACAGACTGATTCATGGGTTGATGTGGTCTCCCTTATGTTACAGTGTGTTTTGTTAGGGTCTTCTTTACATTTTGGGGATGGGGGTCTATTCATCCTCACGCACATGCATCTGTTCTATTGGATCTCACGTAGCCAGAAGGGGAGCCGCTTATTGGTTGTCATTCACGTTTTTCCACATAGTGGAATCTGGTGTGTTTTCCCTATGTATTTTGGGGTCTGGTGTAAGTTTCCCTCATGCACAGGTTGAGAGTCTGTATCTTCTTCCCCAGTGCGGCCTGTGTAAGTCTTTTCCACTTACTTCGTTTCCCAAGATAGATTGTTGTTTTCCCCCTATTGTGAATTATGTTTACTGATACGTTTTGGGACTGTTTTAATTCACTTGGGAGTCATTTTGGCCACGATAGGGCCAACAATGACCCACGATTTGTTTTCCCTGTTTAAGCTGTAACAACTGATTGATTGCATGTGTGCAATGGTTGGTCTTCGGACTGTGTTGGGAGCAGGGATGGGGGCTTGGGTTGCTTGATAAAGCTGGTGTGTTTGGAAACCACACAGATAGAGCTAGAGGGCTATATTTCTTCTCCACAACCCTTGAATAACACTGGAAGGGAAGTCAGGGCCTGAGGGACTGTGTAGTAGAGAAGGGACTGATTCCTTGTGTTGGGTGTGTCTAGGTGTCTTAGAAGTCAGGATAGTTCTGGTGTAGGTGTTCCTATCTATGTAATGGGCTCACTAGCTTAGCATTTAGCCTTTCCCATATCCTTGATGGCCTGATAAACCTGACCATGTTGGCTTGGATGTCTTGTTGATGGCCTGATAAAGCCAACTATGTTGGATTGGTTTTGTTTTATGTATCCTTGGCTATGTGTAAGCCTGCTTGTTCCTTATCCCTTGGAAAATCATGCCCAGCTCAGGGGTGGCAGCGTTGCTGAGAGATGAAAGAGCACGCTAGCCTATGGTTGGGTGGAATGTTGCAGCAACGTAGCTGGTTGCAGAATGAGTTCTTTATAAGATAAGTAATCTTGTCTATTTTTCCTGCAAGTTGTAGCATGGACTTCTATGGGCCATGAAAGACTAGTTAGCAGAGGCATGTTGCCTTCTGCCCAGGAGAAATATGTGAATGACTAGAAAATTCACAAAATCGTCTAAGTGTTTGAACTGTCGGTTCATCGGAACACTTAGTGGGACAAACTTCCAATGTAGTGGAGAGCTAGGCGGAAGCACACCCAACAGAGGATAGTTGGAAGGAAAATTGCGGAAAATAAAAAAGAAGTTCTAAGAGTTCAACGTCCGTTGGAAGAACATAGTTGATCGAGCGCCCCTCTTTGTAGATGGTTAGACAACTATGCGGCCGATGGGTAAGGCCTCCAACCACTGACGCAGTAAAGAAAGTTCAAAAATTTTCTAAGTAACAAAAACATCGGCCATCAAAAGCAGAAACTGGTTCATGCACCCACCGTTTCGGAAGCCTAGAGCACTAGCCTTCCAGCGAGAAGAGACCGATGATACCGATCAGGTTATGCCTCAGCAGATTGGGCCACCGATTGGAAGAAGATCGAAGATGATGGGCCACCGTTATGACTGCTGATAGAACTATTTTTCCAACAAAAAGGAGAGAATTGAGCCGATCAAGCTGTGAAAAGGAAGACTAAAGGGAAAATTTTAAAAAAATAAAAATTCTAAGTCCTGGAATCATCGGCCATCGGCGATGGTTAGTTGAAAACATTACCGACACCAAGTTAATTCAGTTGTTGATGAGCTACGTCGAATGAAGCTAGTGGATTGAACATCCACCATTGTGGATGTCTAATGGACTATCCTTTCGAAGGTTAGAAGATTCAATCGCCAACGCGGTAGTGCTTAGTGGATCTGGTCACCAATGAATAGCAGAGGAAGTTAGTTGTGTTGACCGCTGAAACATCAGAATGTTAGTTGGGATGTGACCCGATCCTTTACAATGATATTTTGAGTTTTTCAATTAGGATTTCTCATCATATTTTGGTTGTTTTTCAGTAGGATTTTCAGCATTTGTTTAGTGGATTTTCAGGGCTAAAAAGGAGAAAGTGGCAGTGATCTTATGCACCAGATTGTTTGAAAATCATATATTTACAAAAAAAAATGAGTGCGCTGCCCTTGACCCACCTTGCAGTGGCACAAGGAAGCCACAAGGGTGAAAGCCCCCTTGACCCCCGTCGTCCCCCTCAGATAGATGTTATTTGATGAAGAAAATATTGTGTTTTGGAAAATTTGTTATTTTATGATTATTCCAGGAGAAGGTAAGTGATTTTGATTTATACCAATATTATGCATCTAATAGTTGTGTTACTAACACATTTGCAGAATCATAGTCACCTTCGAGGGCAACATTCCATGTAGTGCAGTTTGGTAAGTAAGTGGTGGTTCAGTTATGAGAACCCATGATGGGTATGATGCTCGAGATTCTTGTGAGCAAGCAGAAGATGCCATGGGAGAAAATTTCTGTAATGGCCCATGATGACATAGAGTCTAATGGAAAGAGATTCCAGGGGACATCGTCTGAGGTTGCAACCACCATGAGAAGCTTGATCAAATCCTAAGAAGAGTAGGATCTGTTGAATGTTCCAATGTTGCAAAGTTTGACAGACTTGCAAAGAAAGATAGACTCTAGACGAGGTACAACAAAACTAGAAGGTAGTAAGAGCAGCACTAGGAGAAGGAGAAGGAATTCTAGTGGATCATCTGATTCTGACAAATCCAATGAGGATTCAAGTTCTTCTTCTCATAAAAGGAAAATAAAGAGACACCATAGGGATCACTCTTAGGATGAATTTAATAAATCTAAACCTCCTACATTTGATGGTGAGGTAAAGGCATGACAAGAGGCTGAAGCTTGGCTTCTTGGAATAAAGAAGTACTTTCAAGTGCATGATTATTCAGGAAACATGAAGGCAAGAGTTGCCATATTCAATCTAAATGGAAGGGCATCCATTTGGTGGGAACACTTCAATAAAGTAAAGAGGATCAGTGAAGGGAGTCTTAAGTGAAAATAGTTCAAGAAGTATTTCAAGCAAAAATACCTCTCTGACATGTATTATGATGACAAGATTAAGGAGTTCCATGAGCTGAGATTGGGACAGTGGACCATGGAAGAATATGCAAATAATTTTTTGGAGCTGTTGAGGTATGTCTAGTACATCAGAGATAAAAGAGTGAAGTTCCAACATTTTCTGAGTGGATTACCTCAGTCTTACAAACATAGAATCAAGTTTTATGAACCTGGAACTCTTGAGGAAGCAATAAGGAAGGTTAAGTATTTATATAAGCAAAGCAAAGGTAAGTCGGATTACCATAAGGCATGGAAGGACAAGAAGAACAAGAAGTTTGACCAAAGAAATAAAGGTTTCAAACCTTCTAACTTCAGGAATCAACAGAAGCAGCCATTTTAAGCTACGAGTAAACCAGTTGGAGTGATAGGAGAAAAGCCTAAAGATACACAACAGAATAATGGACCACTTCAATGCTAGAAATGTGGAGGACCCCACATGCACAGAAATTTTCCACTCGATAATGAGAGTGCAAGGCCAGCTTATAACATTCAAGAAGCAGAAACAGTGGGTCAAGTAGAAAGGGCAATCCCTAGGATTTATGCAGCACTGGAGGACCGCCAAGTAGATCACCAATCAATTGTGGTTGAAGTAGAAGGTAATATTGTTGAGAAATCTGTTTCTATTTTGATTGACATTGGTTCTACTCACAGTTACATTACTCCTAGAGTAGTGGAGACTTGTTATTTTAAGAAGGTAAAGCACAAAAAATCTTGGTTAGTTCAGCTAGCCACTGGAACTAAGAGAAATGTTAGTGAAGTGGTAGAGAAATGCCCATTGGTCATGGATGGATTGGTCAATTGTGTATATATGAATGTTCTACCACTTGGTTCATATGATGTTCTCATTGGAATGGATTGGTTAGAAGCTCACATGGTGAAGCTTGACTATTACAGTAAGACTTTCGAATGCATGAATGAAGAAGGGAACCTAGTAGTTGTGAAAGGTATTCCAAAGGTGATTTCAGGATGGCAGGTTTCAGCAATGCAATTAAAGAAGTTCTTTAGGAAGGGTTTCCAGTTGTATGAGGCTCACATTTTGGAGACATCAAGAGATGAAAATACTAGGTTGGAGGACTATCAAGTGTTATAGGAATTCAAGGATGTGTTTCCTAATGAGATTGCAGGGCTTCCTGCAATGCGAGACATTGATTTCACTATTGAAATTGTGCCAAGAGAAGCACCAGTGTCCAAGGCACCCTATAGGATGAGTACACCGGAGATGCTAGAGTTGAATATGCAACTACAAGAGTTGTTGGAAAAGAAGTATATCTGGCCGAGTGTGTCTCCTTGGGGAGAACCAATTCTACTTGTAAAGAAGAAATATGGTACACTCAGGTTGTGTATTGATTACAGACAATTGAACAAGGTTATTGTGAAGAATAAATACGCTTTGCATAGGATTAATGACCTCTTTGATCAAATGAGAGGAGAAAATGTATTTTCCAAGATTGACTTGAGGTCTAGTTACCATCAGGTGAGAATCAAGGATGAAGACATTCATAAGATAGACTTCAGAACAAGGTATGGACATTATGAGTTTGTAGTGGTACCATTTGGTCTCACAAATGCACCAGCTACATCTATGTGCCTTATGAATAGTGTCTTCAACAGATATTTGGATAAGTTTGTTCTTGTTTTCCTTGATGACATTCTTATTTATTATAAGAATGAGGTGGAGCATGAAGAGCATTTGAGATTGACATTGTAATTGCTCAGGGAGCATCAACTGTATGTAAAACTAAGCAAGTGTGACTTCTATAGAGATAGAAATCAGTGTGACTTCTATAGAGATAGAAATCTATAGAGATAGAAAGGAGGGTATATCTATGGACCCTAAAAATATTTAAGCCATTATGAATTGGACTACTCCAAGAAATGTGATAGATGTAAGATCTTTTATGGGACTTGCAGGATACTACAGGAGATTCATTGAGGGATTCTCCAGAGTTGCACATGCCATCACTTCTTTGCAAAAGAAGGGGATGAATTTCAAATGGACATCGAGGTGTGAAGAAAGCTTCCATCAGTTGAAGAATATTCTCACCAGTGCACCCATATTGAAGGTTGCAGATATGGAGAAATATTTTGTGGTGTGTACCGATGCATGTGGATAAGGGCTTGGAGGAGTCCTTATGCAGGACAACCACGTGATATGTTATGAGTCAAGAAAGCTGAAGGAGCATGAGAATAACTATTATGCTCATGATCTAGAGTTTGCATCCATAATACATGCCCTCAATATGTGGAGGCACTACTTGATGGGTAGAAGATTCGATCTCAAGACCGACCATTATGGTCTAAAGTATTTGTTTGATCAGCCTACTCTGAATGCTAGGCAAGCAAGATGGCTGGAATTTTTATGTGAGTTTGATTTTGAAATCAAGCACATAAAAAGAAAAGAAAACAAGGTAGTTGATGCACTCAGCAAGAAGGTGTAGGAAATGCATGTGTCATCACTTAGTATTTTCCAATCAGATTTGAGGCAGCAGATTGTTAGTCATGATGCTGGAGATGAATTGTATGAGCAGGTAAAAGACAAATTGCAATAGCAAAGTCTTGAGAAGAGGTATGAGGGATATAAATTCGAAGAAGATGGACTTCTCACTTTTAAAGGTAGAATTTATATTCCAAATGTAGCAAAATTGAGGAGAGTTGTTATGGATGAAATCCATCAAGCTTTGCATTCTGGTCACCCAGGATATCAGAAGACAATTGCTACAGCTAGAAAGCAGTACTTTTGGCTAGGAATGAAAAAGGACATGGATGAATACATTTTGAGGTGTATGAAATGTCAATAGTTAAAGGTTGAGCATCAACATCCATCAGGCTTGTTGCAACCTTTGCCAGTTCCAGAATGGAAATGGGAAGTTATTTCCATGGATTTCATTACAGGATTTCCAATGACTTGGAGGAAACATGATTCCATCATGGTTGTGGTGGACAAGTTGACAAAGGAAACACATTTTATACCAGTTAAGTCTACACATAATACTGATGACATCGCAAAGATATTCATGAAGAATATTTTCGAATTGCATGGATTTCCTAAGGTAATAGTCTCTGACAGAGATGTCAAGTTCACTTCCAATTTTTGGAAGGGGTTGTTTGCAGATTTGGGTACAAATCTAAACTTCAGCACTGCATACCTTCCTCAGATAGATGGGCATACTGAGAGAGTTAATCAGGTGCTTGAGGACATACTTCGCATGTACGTGATGGACAAACCAACCAAGTGGGAAGATTACTTACACTTGGTAGAGTTTTCTTACAACAATGGACAACATGCATCCTTGGGGATGAGTCCGCATGAAGCTTTGTATGGAAGAAGGTGTAGGACACTAGTTACTTGGGACAACCCGGTGAACAGGGTTGTGCTTGGGCCATAATTGCTCAAGGAAATGGAGCAAGAGGTCGTAAATATCAGGAAGAATCTGAAAGTAGCACAAGACAGGTAGAAAAGATATGCAGATAAGCATAGGGTGAACAAGGAGTCCAGTGTTGGGGATCATGTTTACCTCAGAGTGAGGGCAAGGAAGAGTTCCTTGAAGCTTGGAAGTTGTGTCAAGTTGTCACCAAGATATTGTGGGCCATTTGAAGTGCTTGAAAGAATAGGACCAGTTGCATATAGACTTGCATTGCCTACTAGTACTAGAGCTCATAATGTTTTTCATGTTTCTTTGCTTAAGATATATGTATATGATCCTAACCATGTGATAAATTGGGATGTGATTCAGGTGGAACCCGAGGGAGAGTTCCAAATCGATCCAATGCGCATCCTCGATAGGAAGGTCACAATGGTCTGGAACTGGGCCATAGGTCAGGTAAAGGTGCAATGGGAGCACTATGGACCTAAAGAGGCTACGTGGGAGCTAGAGGATGCCATGCGGTTGGCACATCCATTTTTTTTCAATTCTGTAGAACACTGAGGTGATACCAGTGTGGAATTTTGTTTAATTTTGTAAAGCACTGAGGAAAGTGCTATTGAAGGGGGAGGGGAATGTAACACCCCGGTTTTGACCCCGTTGCATTAGATGTATATGATGTATATATTGTAAGTAGTCATGGTGCAGAGCTAAAGGCCAAGGCCCCACCATTGATTGGTTATGCTGTGTTTCGGATTGAAATTGTCACTGATGGTATATCGAGGCATGCGGCATACATATTGAGTTTTGTTATCATGTAAATATGCATCTTTAATGTAATAACCCAACCAGCTACGTTCACGACAACTAAATTGAGAAGGGGCTTGATTTTCACAAGGATAAGGGGGAGGATGTCAAACCTTGAGCCATGAGAGAAAATCCATGTGTCACCACCCTGTTTTGATTTTCCCATCTTTTCTTTTTTTATCCAACCACCACCATTAAAAACTGCTGCTGTTAGTTGGGTCAGTTATGGCTGGGAGTGGAGTGTGGTAGGACTGTTAGTCCTTGCCCACACGCACACTCCACTAGTGTGGTTGACCTCACGATGGTAAGCAAAAACCACCTCCATCACTCTAGTGGACAGTCCACTCTCTCCATGATGGTGCCGAAATACTCACACACTTTTGACTACTGCATATCCTCTCCATTATCTGTTCATCTTCATGGATAGGCAGAGTTATTCATCCTCACGTAGGAGCAGGAGTCTTGCTCATTCCCATCCACAGGATTTTCTTGGTTTAACTCATGCAGTTTTCCTCTACGGATTTTGTGGATGGAGTGGGTGTATACTTTCCTCACAGACTGATTTGTGGGTTGCTGTGGTCTCCCTTACGTTACAGTGTGTTTTTTTGGGGTCTTCTTTACATTTTGGGGATGGGAGTCTATTCATCCTCACACACAAACATCTGTTTTGTTGGATCTCACATAGCCAAGAGGGGAGCTGCTTATCGGTTGTCATTCATGTTTTTCCACAAAGTGGAATCTGGTGTGTTTTCCCTCTATATTTTGGGGTCTGGTGCAAGTTTCCCTCACGCACAAGTTGAGAGTCTGTATCTTTTTCCCCAATGGAGCCTGTGTAAGTATTTTCTACTTACTTCGTTTCCCAGGAGGGACTATTGTTTTCCCCATGTTGTGAATTGTGTTTACTGATACATTTTGGGACTATTGTAATTCACTTAGGATTCGTTTTGGTCATGATAGGGCCAAAAATGACTCAGGAGTCATTTTCCTTGTTTAAGATGTAATAGCTAATTGATTGCATGTGTGCAATGGTTGGTCTTTAGACTGTGTTGGGAGCACGGATGGGGGATTGGGTTCCTTGATAAACCTGGTGTGTTTGGAAACCACAAAGACAGAGCTAGAGGGTTGGATTTCTTCTCCACAACCCCTGAATAGAACTGGAAGGGAAGTTAGGGCCGGAGGGACTGTGTAGCATAGAAGGGACTCATTCCTTATGTTGGGTGTGTGTGGGTGTCTTAGAAGTCAGGCTAGTTCTGGTGTAGGTGTTCTTAGCTCTATAATGGGCTCACTAGCTTAGCATGTATCCTTTCCCATCTCCTTTAAATCTTAAAAAACCTAACCATGTTGGCTTGGATGTCTTATTGATGGCCTGATAAACCCAACTATGTTGCCTTGGCTTTATTTTGTGTATCCTTTTCTATGTGTAATCCTGCTTGTTCCTTGTCCCTTGGAGAATCATGCCCAGCTCGGGGGTGGCAGCGTTGCCGATAGATTAAGGAGCACACTAGCCTATGGTTGGGTGGAACGTTGCAGCAACGTAGTTGGTTGTGGAATGAGTTCTTTATAAGATAAGTAATCTTGTCTATTTTACTTTTGCAATCCTAATTACTATTAATGATTATGATGAACATGTTGAATGCTTATATGAACGTACGTTGGCTTCCACTGTATGATAAATAATCATGTATGCATGTTCTAGTTCAAAGCATTTTGTTTTTAGCATTTCAGCTTTTTATGAATGCACATGTTCATGGGGCTGGTTTCCCGGATGGTTAAGGCCATGGTAGCATCCTCCTTGCCGGTCGGAGGGTCGAGGACGCTACACCATTTTATGTCAAAGTTAAGGTGATTGTAATTCTTATCTTATCATGGCTTAATCATACCTTTAGTTAACTAACTAATCTATAGTATCTTAGCTGGGATAATGTTTAGCGAAGTAGGAATCCCTATAGGGTGAACCTTATCCCTAACACTTCCATAATTAACATGATGCATAAGACTATGGATATCAAAATGGTAGCTCACAAACCATTCGCTTTTATCCCTAGTAGTTTTAGTTGTCTGTCATCACGTTGCATTGAAGTCTTAAGTCTCCTAAGTTTATCACTTAGGTAATTAACTCAGATAGATTTCTAGGTCTTGTTTCTGGTGGGGACTTGGCCTTGAGCTCGTCACCAGACAAATACAATAAAAATTTTAAAATTACAAAGTATTTATGGGGTATGGAATAGGAATATTACATCCTTCCCTTTTAAAATAACACCATCCTCAGTGTTCCTATTTCAGCAACTTTCCTTCTTCTTTTGAGTCATCTTTTCTTGCCTTGATCTTCTTGTCCTGAGCTCCTTCACTCTTCATTGTTTTCGCAAGCTTCCATTTTTTTCAAGACGTGTAGTTTCGTGTAACAATATCAGGTATACCAAACTTTATTTATTAAAACATGTCAAAATTTCATAATTCAATTTAAAACATAAAGAGTGAATCGTTTTGCCACACCGCAATTCCAATTCATGTAACATCTAGTATTTATTTTTTGCGTCAATAATGTAATTGATTCGTAAGTAATCCATGTTTACTTATATTTTTGGGTGTCCATTTTTTTTTTGTCTCTAACCTTTGGATCGTTATATAGTCTTCATCGTGAGGTAATCCTTTCTTTACACATTAAGACATGTAACAGGATAATCACTTGTAAAATTCATTAACACGTTTTTTTATTTTTATTTTTACATTTGTTAATATTTTAAACTCTCCCTTGAGTCCTTTTCCAATTTTTCGTGTGGACTTATAATTATTTCTGAGGTTACTTTTCCTTTTGATTGTTGGTCAAAATTTTTCTCTTTAGTGACATCAAACATCATCCTATATTCTAGATGTCGATCTTTTCCTAGGTCTTGATATTGATATCGTAACTCTTTCATGGTTCCCCTCAAGCCTCTTTGCTTGAGTCCAGGAATCCTTTCCACCCAAATATTAAGGTAGAGTTAGATCATTAATTTTATCTTGCCATAACCTATGCCTAACACCAATGTGCTCACTCGACAGTCCTTTTCCTAACACCATTGTGCTCTTGCAACAGATATGCCTAACACAAATGTGCTCTCACGGCAATCATTTCCCTGGCACCATTGTGCTCCCACAACATATGTTTTCCCTTATTTGTATTTAATGTTAATTACAACCTTTGACTATTTGTTACACACAGTTTTGGTGCTTTACATGACTTCACTGTCCTTATCCGGATTTGTGAATCGACTTCATGATTAGTTCAAAATACAATTAACAATCTATTAATAAATATCAATTAAACATTTCATAAGTTGTAGTGATTTGTAACTCTATGATTCATCTAACCCTGTAAATCATCAAAGAAGTAACTCCTTACTCACTTTTGAGCAATTGAGCATACTTTTACATAAGTGAATTTATATAGCGTGGTGTACGTTGATCATGACAACGGTCATACTATCGGTAAAACTCTGCAATGTCAGTACATAAACAACATAATCCATAGGAAATCCTTGGTTCATAAAACCTTGAAATCCAGCAATTCGTCCTAGTTTAAAAAGTAAATCATCACTCTTAAAATTTAGTATTTAAGCTAGTGAATATTTTTACTAATATTCAATTTTGACCGATAGCATTCCTGGTGTAATCCTACAATGTTGGAACATAACATTATACAACATTCATTCATTTATCATTCTTAAATACCCGTAGCAGTTAAACATCCTTACTTATCTGTCTTTGGATAGGGTCATTCTATTTCTACATAACAATACTGAGTGGTAAGATGGAGAGGTAAGAATTTCGAGTGATATCTAGTTCTATCTAGTCATTAGTACTTTGAATCAGTTGGGAACATTATACTCTTTGTTGGGAATCAATTGTACTTTGAATAAGCTCTTGCAAGCCATGAATACACACATGTTAAAACTTTTATAAAACCATAATTGATATTGTTTATTAGAGGTAGTTGTAGGTTTAAAATACTATTTCTCCAAAATCAACCCACTTGTTCCACCAGAATTTCAAACTTTGGTGTAACACATCTTATCCACATAGCTAAATTTAACATGGTGAGATGTAGTATGATTATTGTATTAGATTTCATCACTTTTATACGAATAATTCGTAAGGTGGTAATCACTCCTCCTTACACAAGAAAACAATCAGAAAAGAGTACATCCTTATACCTTGCATTATTTGCTCAAACAACTAACTCTAGCATTAGATACTACACTTGTGATATCACACATTTCTTGGAATACTCAGATACTCCATGGGGTGTTATTTTGTTAGGTTTTTCTCTTTACTTGTAACAATTTAGATATGGCCTATTTAGACATCCTTTCAATTTATTGTTAGTGGTGAGAGTTTTCCATGCAGTTAACAAACAATTCTTATTATAAGCCTAACATTATCGTGCCTTTAGTCCTTCTTTACATGTGACATGTGTCTTGAAAATATTCTTCAAATAGTGTTGATTTCTACTCTATCCATAGCATCAATACTCTTCACAAAGCATAGTAGATGCATGGTCTTCCATTATGATTATTTATGCTTTCATAATATTTTTACTAGCAATACTTAAGAATTTGACTATACTACCTCCTTAATATACCAGGAGTAAAATTTTACAGTCCAACCTTTTATTTTTAGCATGTAAACATGAACACAACTCTTACAAGAAGATAAAAATTACTCATACACTTTTGTTGATAATGTAACAACATACCTTTGCAATGACACTCCATGTCCTTTATCCTCTTAGTTACCTCTTTCCTTTGCGGGATTGATATTCCTATTATATTTGAATTCCTATCTCCTCATGCACTTTGCAACCATAAATACCTACACTTTGTAATATCAATTCCTTATCAAACATTATTTGTTCCATAAACTCATAAAGAAAATTCTAAACTATAATAGAAAGTTACTATCCGAATTTCATAGGAACTTGATACACATAGATATTCCTTTCATGAAGGTAATATTTTCATAACAATTTAATCCTATTACACTTTCCTAAGCCCTTACTGATATTCATCCTAATACAAAATTTCTATAAACTTGAATTTACATCATTAAAATTTTCCCTTTCTAATACCCTTTCAATAAATCAAGTTTACATGATAGGAAACAGTAAGCATGTAAAATTACCATATGCATATTTGTGTACTATCGCAATCCAAGTTAGCATCAAACATAATATTACATCTTCTTCCTCCTTTCCATAATTTATATTTTAATGCAACCAAGTCTTCCCATGCTCTTTTCTTCATTCCTTTCAAATTATAATTACTCGCGTAAGAAATTCTTGTTTTAGTAATTATTTCCTCAACAAAGAATACGTATAAAAGTGCACAACATACCTATCCACAAGCGAGTCCATTAAGTCTGAGTGTTGTCAACCTTGCTCTGATACCATTTGTCATGGACCCATATCCATATTAATAAAATAAAGATAATTAATTTCTTTCTGAAGGACTATTAATGTCTAACCTTGCGAGTGGTAATATACAAATAGAATCCTTGAAATTTTGATCACCGAAAACATCATAACACAACTATAATAGAGTAGATCGTTTCAATCATTCCAAATATTAAAATCATTATAATAATCAATCTATCATGCAAGGACCTTAATCAATAATTCTATCTTTATTACCATGTTTTTGTACCGCACCCGATCTTCACTTTACCATTTTGGGTGATGAGGTGATTCTTTTGCTTTTCAAACATATTCAATTCAAGCACCAAAAATTAGTCCCAAAAGTTTACATATGGTCCATTCTGAAAACTTATACATATGGTCCATTATTCATTCAAGATAACATGATACTATTAATTTAATTCCTCTCATAACATAAATTTATGTAAATCCTTAACTTGTATTTTAACTAACATGCTCCACAGTTCACTTAATTAGGTACGAGTATGAAAGTGAATACTTTGGAACACATATAAGGATCACATAGCATTACCTTGAGTGAATTCATGGAAATAAGATACATAAAATACAAAAAAATAAGAAGAGACACCAATATACGTGGTTCTCCCCTAACCGGGGTTCACGTCCACCAACAGTTCAGATTTCTATTAAATTATTCAACCAAAGGGTTACAAAAATTTTAGTTCTAGTACTGTATCATTTCCACAAATATCTCATATAGAAAACAAAACCAATTTTACTAATTATCCTTATCGCAAGTCCCTTCCCCTTTTTAAGAATGATATTATTGAACTGACACCCAATAGTTCCACTTAAATGATCCCAAGTGAAGCATCTAAGGCCACCCCAAATATAGCATGAATGCAGTGAGGCTAGAGTTACTCAACATTAACTAAAAATACTCTCAAGGTCTGTTAAATCAAGTTTAAGAAGTGGGCAAGTGTAAAAATGCATAAAAGGAAAACTAGAATGCAAGGTGCTCATTTCCCTAACTAGCTCCACGCTCTGGATCATGATCTGAGTTCCGTTGGATATACTTAGATGTGTTTCATTGCAAATACTATAACTATTTCCAAGGTTATATATATAGATATAAGTATATATATATATCTAACCAAAATTAATTCTCAAAAAATCTTAGACTCAATCCAAAATCAAATTGCAGACTCTAAAATTCAGATTTACACATTTAGTTACTATGGAGGAAGGAAACGAAAGACTTAATTGTCTGAGATTCCTCCTTATGCAATGGGATCCTTCTCTTCTTCAAGTTGTAAAGATATTTTCAAACGGTGTGCATTATCTTTTCATTTCTCGACCAAGATCGACTATGTAGGAAGGTTGGGATCACACCCCTTTCTCCCCATAGTGCATCCAAGAATATTTTACAGGAAGGAGCCCTCTACCTTTTGATTTTCAATTAGCATACTCCAAAACCAAATGCCTTTAATGTGAGGAAAACTCCATTCACAAAAAAACTAGCCAACACCAGCGATCGCCACACTCAGGAAACTTGATCTTTTGTTGTATCTGATCCCCTCCTTGGAACACAAATCCCCTCAGTGTAAGCAAGTACTCTTTAGTGGATCAGGAAGGATGCTTCTCTTAGGGAAAACTAGGAATTGATTTTTGTATTTCTAGAGGTCCCTTCAGATTTGTAAGGAAGCAGGTAGGGTTTACATGCCTACAAGACTTCTCGTGAATGATGGAACACTCGCCCATTTCCTTCTTCGTCCCCTAACTAGTAACACCTTCCCCATATATAAACATTACTCATTTATTGAGTAAGACCATCCTCTTCCTCTCACCTTGGCCCAAATTTCTAAACACAGTGTTTCCATTGCAACTGTTGGGGAGGTTTTTACGATAATAATTCCCATGATTTCTGGTAACCATTTATGCGCCCAAACTACGGTCATGGATATCAACATTTAGTCATCATTTATGTCCTTCCTTCAAGTCAAACCCATCCTTCCGTCAAGCCAAGATCAAAGCGCAAATGGAAAAGAGGATCTAGCCCATTTCGCATGGTTAATTTTCATGCTTTTAGTGGAAGGAATTAATTCTTCATGTTCCTGTCCATACAATAACCTGTAATTATATAAGAGGCTAGACCCATGTCTTAATCCATCATAAACTTTGTATAATAATAACTCATGTTATTTTTTAAAAGAAGACTTTAATCCATGATATTTCTCTTTCCTTATGATAATAATTATTCATGTCCTTTTTATCTCCGAAGGAAGGAACAAATCCCACCTTTTGGGTAGTCTCCCACCTTTTGCTAAATTGTTTCCTGTCCCTTTAACACTACGTAAAACTTCTATTAATAATACTTACGAAATGAAAGGGAATGTTGCACTCCATAACTCAAAAATGATGACAACTAGAAATTACATTTTACTTACTTGTAACTATATATATATATATATATATATATATATATATATATATACATTTTTTTCCGGAAAGAAAAAATGCTGATTTTTATTAATCAAAAATCACATACTAGATATAGTATGTGATCTGTTCCTACTATATGCAGATTTAAATCTGTTCTTACATCTATTCTAATGTAGATCTTCCTCCATTCCGGGATCTGAAAAAACCCATGTTAGTCTTGATAGACTAAATGCCTGATCGCAGAAAAATGCCCATGTAGGGTAGCTTCAGAACGAAACTGTTTCATCTTCCGAGCTGAATGTAAACTGGTATAAGAGAATTGTGTTCAACCTGTGCGTGAGGTCTGCTGCAGGTACTTAAGCACTGTAAAAAAATATATACTTTGAAATGAAACGATTTAGTGTGGTGTATTTATAAAAGGCCTATGCGGATATTCCATGGCCTCTGAGTCCTTTATTTCCGAAATTTTCCATTCGACCCATTGCAAAGTCAGTCCTGTCTTTGAGAGCTTGTCTGCATCCATATTTCGCTCCCTATAAACATGTTTGAAAGAGATTGATTCAAA
>LPNX010067705.1:62944-104721 GCA_001517045.1 Pseudotsuga menziesii | reverse complement strand
GTATATGTATATGTATATGTATATGTATATGTATATGTATATGTATATGTATATGTATATGTATATGTATATGTATATGTATATGTATATATATGTATATGTATATATATATATATGTCTGTATTTATGTATATATATAACACTCTATAATAATAAATATATGTCGTCATATATTTAAAATGGTATAGTGCCATTAGTATTATTCGAGATATGCTCATATAGAGGTATTGATAAATTTCCTTTCTATTTTATGGTGCCCACAACCCGTAGTCCCGTAACAATTTAATTCCTTTGTAGTTTTCTCCATGTTCTTTCCTTTTAAACGTATCACTACTCGACTATTTTATGTCGAAGTTAAGGTGATTGTAATTCTCCTCTTATAATGTCTTAATCATACCTTTAGTTAAATAACTAAGCTATAGTATCTTAGCTGGGATAGTTTTTGGCGAAGTAGAAATCCCTATAGGGCGAACCTTACCCGTAACACTGCGATAATTAATATGATACGTAAGACTATGGATATCAAAATGGTGTCTCCCTAAACATTATATTTTATCCCTAGTATTTTTTGTTGTTCGTCATCACGTTTCATTGAATTCTTAAGTCTCCTAAGTTTATCACTTAGGTAATTAACTTAGATAGATTTCTAGGTCTTGTTTCTGGTGGGGCCTTGGCCTTGATCTCGTTACCGGACAAATTACAATAAATACTTTACAATAACAAATTATTTATGTGGTATGCAAGAGAGATATTACAGCATGTTAATTTCTCCACCACATGTCTCTCGAAAGACACTATCCTCCCTTAATCATTTTTTTTAAATCAATCACCTTTTTCATCATAATCCCAATATATATAAAAAATTAGGCACTTTAAGGATAAGGATAATTTCATATGATTAACCCCATGGGTTTATATTCAACCCCTTTTACCTTTCACTCTTGGTCATTTCTCACTCATGGATTCATAGTCCCCCATTTCTTCTGTGTTTTCCTCTCCAGCGTAGTGAGCTATGTTTGTTTATTATTAATATATTGTTCAGTTACATATTACATCATATTTTTGGCTGATAGCCATATGAATAAAACATGTGGTAGCTCAAGGTTGTTACTATCCATGATCCCATCTTCTCCTCAATATCCTGCTAGTATATTTCCCATCTTCATCCTCATTTCCTGATCTAACAAGCAACATCTTTCATTTCTCAACATCAATTCTAGGATCGAATGTTCGCTTTGGATTTTTGCACTTGGGTCCATCATATATCGGTTCATCTATCACATTATCAAAATCCCCATCCATAATACTTGATATTGCATGGAGTGCATCACCATCAACGTTAACATTTTACCTCATCTTGGGAAAAAAATCATCAGAAGAAGAATCACTTTCATCCAAGGGTGTATGGTCATTGTAGATTCCATATAATGCATCAAGAACTCTTCTCCAATAATCTAGTTCTTTATTCCATTCCTATGTAACAATTGGTGAATTCTCATTGCCAATAGTCTCTTTCCACATTTTTATGTATGATGCTATTCCTTCCTTTAGTTCTTTTAAATAAACATCGTTGTCTTTGGGACGTAATAAAGATGGCTTCCTTGTGGGAAATATAGGATGACCTTCATCATCTATATTCCACAACTCAATTGGTTCTGACCGCTCAATGTCTCTAATGGATTCTTTATACCTCATAACTAGAACATCATTGAGTACAAGAAATCAGAAGTACTGGACATTAAGATGTCCAACTAGTGCATTTTTCCCCTCCTTGATGTACCCATTAAGAAAACTTTTCAAGTCATACACTTTGTTACTAAGTTTAGGTGGAAACACTCATTTTTCTTCTATTGTGTGTATCCATCACCTCAAGTAAAGAATATATATCGTTTAATTTTCAAGTTGGAAGACATTCTTTCGTAGGTTCCATCTATGTCTTCATGGGTGTGCCCCACAAGAAAGAACCAAACCTCAATAGTGATGAAGACACCAGACGCAGTTAATAGTGCTAGAAACATGAAAACATAACGATTCTTATCATCACTAGCTGCATTGTCCAATTTTAACAAAAAATGTGGAGGAAGAGGTTTAAAATCAAGATTTTGATTTTTTGAGCTTCCATTTAAAGATAGGAAAGCATCCTTGTACTCTCTACATTTTGAGTAAATAGAGTTTTGAAGTAAAGCATTTGAAAGTGGGTTTCTTGAAATTCCGCTCTCATAAAGCAAATCACATACATATCAAGGTGTGGGTCTTCAAGGTCCCTCAAGCGCTTTGCAAGAGATGTAATGGTAGAGTGTGATCCCATGTGTACAAATGGTATGGAGAAATGACCAAAACCTCCTCTGTTATGCCCATGTGTTAGCATACATGTCAAGGACAAACCTAAGTTTGTTCCTGCAACAGATTTTTATTTGACACATAATATTGGGATTGAAGTCTTTGTTTTGTCCATTTTATCATGGATAATGCTCAAGTATTCCTTTGGATACCGCTCTGACATAATTTTGTGGGAATATTAGCAATATCTTCCACACATAAAAATCTTGTTATGTTTCTTTAGTCTAGCTTGTGCCTTTTCTTCCAGCTCTTTTGTAGTCGTTGTCTTCATTTGTGCTTTCAACACAATACATTCACTACATTTACTAAAGTTAGTGTTCTTTGAGAATGCCACATATGGAAAATGAGTATTCTAAATCTTGCTCACTGTTGGTTGTGATATTGATGTAAAATTGAGCTCTTGAAGAGCCTCATTGATCTCTTTTAACAAATAAGTTTGGGTGTATGTTGATGGAAGCAATCTTAAAGGAGAAAGTGTTCCATCTTCTTCAACTTATCGTGTTTGCTTCGGTGAAAAAAATAAATTATCGATTACAATTTTGTGTAATATTTCTATGGATGCCACAGTATGTCCATGTGCTTTGCATTTGTTGGTGTTACCATGAATTTCTTTGACATGTCCTTGTTGGAAATTATGTTGGTAGTTATAGAAGGTGCTTTGAGGAATATTATGTATCTTGTACCATGCTTTTTTACAAATAATATCTCCATTAAACCTCATGTCATTTCCTTGGGTGTCTCCTTGAAATTTTCATTCACCCTTAAAATCTCACCTTCATTGTCCACCAAAATATTTATTGGCCATCTAACCAAACAATGTATAGAATTATCCCCAATCCTACATCTTTCATAATTTCTATCTATGTCTTCCACAAAAACACTGAATTCCTTTTCACCTAACATTTCACCCTCAAACATGTCATCCTCACTGACATTAACTATGATCCCTTTGGCAATGCATGTGCGTGTTCCGGTGCATTCATTTGTAAGAGAAACCTTTTTACATGTGAATGTAAGCCTATCTTTGGGAGTATTTACTGGATGATCATGACAATGAGGTTCCAAATATGATTCTTGCCAAATCTCATAAGATCTCAATGCACCCCCTAGTGTATTCTCAAATCCGGTTGGATGTGGAAAAACAGAATCATGTTTTAACACCTTCTCAATGTTAACCACTATGGATCCTTTATTTACCATCCTTTCATGCACCTTATGACCAATCTTTGTATTGAATATGGAGCCTTCACCCACCTTCACTCCACATTGCAAAAGATATACCTTGTCTCCAATAGAAAATGCAGAAGAGGCATTTGCACTTATATAGAAAATTAAACAAATCTTAGTATTTGCTAAAAAAAAACAAGCAATGTACTATAAAAAACACTTAACATGTGCTTCAAGATTTTAATTTACCTTTGTTATGCCTCAAATATATGATCTTCCATGGATGTAAGTCCCCTTCAACAACATCTTCCACAACCAAATGTGGTTCAATGACATCAATTATCAAAACCATAACATATCCTACATCAAGCCTTTCTCCACCATAATGAGTTGTAGTCTCTATAGATTCAACCCTTCCTAGTCCAATAACTTGGCCATTAACTAGGAGGTCAACATAGTCTCCTCTTGTCAAAATTATATTTTTCATTGTAACTCCTCCCAATTTATGTAGCACATTTGAATTGTAGTTTGCAATTAGTGTTAAACCATATAGAGTGTATGTTCAAAAAATTAATATAGTTCCAATAATTCAAAAGAATAAGGTAGCCCTTTTGTAGCCACAAAACATTGTTCTCCTACATCTTGTGCGCGCCAGCAAAAGGGAATTTACATATAAATTACATAAAATATATATGAAGAGATAGCAATAAAAGTTCCAAGAATTATTAGAGAGTGGCATATATCAACTCAGATAAAACTGTCAAATTTCTATTTGAATTTGGACAAGGCACTCAGTATTATTGATGTATGTGTATGAATGTGCTGAAAATCTAGCTAGAGTTAGTTTTTGTTCTTAAAACGTTGCACTATGAATGAAAGTTAATGTGTATTAGTTTTCATAATGTAGTTTCCCATCTAACAAAACCACATTGTCATCAATCACATTACACCATGATAGAAATCTAGGTGGAGTTGGCTTTCATTCATAAAACATTGCATGGTGACTAAAATCTAATGTGTTAGATTTCATAAGGTAGTTTTTCATCTAACACAACCACATTGCCATGAAATACATTACATCATAATGGAAATATAGTGGAGTTATCTTCCCCCTTACAACATGGCATGGTGAGTGAAACCTAATGTGCGATGGCTTTCATAAAAAAGTTTTCCATCTAACACAACTACATTGTCATCAATCACATTGCGCACAATGAAAATCTAGCTAGAGTTAGTTTTCATTCTTAAAACATTGCACAGTTAGCGAAAGCTAAAGTGTGTTACTTTTCATAAGGGAGTTTTTCATCTGACACAACCACATTGCCATTAATTACATTGCACCATGATGAAAATCTAGTTACAGTTAGGTTTCGTTCTTAAAACATTGCACCATGAGTGAAAGGTAATGTGTGTTATTTTTCATAATGCAGTTTTAAATCTAACACAACCACATTGTGATCAATCACATTGCACCACGATGGAAATCTAGCTCGAGTTGGATTTTGTTCTTAAAACATTGCACAGTGAGTGAAAGTTAATGTGTGTTAGTTTTCCTAAGGTATATTTGTTAAATTTTCATATGCTAAGATAGATCATTAGTATTTCATTTCGATTTCATAACAAAAGCATATAAACAGGATCACTGAAAGATAGACAAGCACAACCATGCAAGAAGAGAACACAAAGATTTATCCTGGGAAAACCCTGACGGGAAAAACCCAACAAAAGATTCCTCAATATAGATGCCTCAAAAGATAAAAGATAAAAACAACAAGGAGATCAAATCCTGATCCTCCTCCTTCTCCAGCTACTTCTCTCCTCCACAAGTGTGCTACTCAAGTGAGTGTGTGTGTTACAAATGAGGAGCACTACACCTCTATTTATATTCATCCATTCACTTAAGTTAACCCATCTGTCATCTAGGCTCGAGTTAATCATGTAGGATTGAGTTACACATGTAGGCTCAAGTAACCACACTGGGGTGTTAATGACCCACCTTTACAATTAGAGGGGATTGCCTCATGACTCTTATTAGTTCTTCTGATTAGGAGCATCGGGTGCAAAGTAATACAAGTGGTTCTCTTGGTAGGACCATATGGGGCCACAATTAAATACATATAGAATATTCTTCAAAGTTACAATATTTCAACACTCCCCCTTAACGAGAAGGGTATTCTATAACAAAATCAACAACAACAATAATAGGAGAGAGATAGAGGACATCATCAACATCATCAGGGTGATACATCTATAAATCATTGGAAACTTTTCAACATCATGTAGTCTTCATATTCAATCTTCAGTCTTCAGCATCATCAGTACTTTGGCTGCTTCGATCAGCAACATCTTCAACATCTTGACTCTTCAATCAGCAACAACATCTTCAGCACTTTGACCTTTCGATAAGAAACATCTTCAGCACTTTGACCTTTCGATCAGCAACATCATCTTCAGAACTTTGACATTTCTATTAGCAACATCATCTTCAACACTTTGACCTTTTGATCAGCAATATCTTCTTCAGCACTTTGGCCTTTCGATCAGCAACAACATCATCATCATACTCTGATCTTTCGATCTGAAACATCATCGTGAAAATAATTATCAAAACATCATCAAAACATCAACATCATCATCAAAATATCAGCATCAAAATATTATCATCATCACACTCTGATCTTTCAATTAGAATCATCATTATCATCATCCTATGATCTTTCGATCAAAAACATCATCAATCAAACATCGTCAACTCATCATCATATTCTGATCTTTCGATTAGTACGTCATCATCATTATACTTTGATAATACGGCATCATCATCATCACATTATGATGTTTCGATAAGAAACATCATCATCATCATCGCATTCTGATCTTTCGATCAGAAAACATCATCATCATCAGCAACATCATAATCATAAGCAAATTTTAATCTTCCAATCAGAAAACCTCATCATCATCATATTCTGGATCTTTCGATTAGAGAACATCATCATCAGTAGCAACTTCTGATCTTTCTATCAGACAAACATCATCATCATCATATTCTGATCTTTCGATCAAAGAACATCATCATCAACAACTTCTGATCTTTCGATCAGAGAAACATCATCATCATCATATTCTAATCTTTCGATTAGAGAACATCATGAGCAGCAGTAACAGCATCATCATCATATTCTGATCTTTCAATCAAAGAACATCATCATCATCAGCAACTTTTGATCTTTTGATCATAGAACATCATTATCATCAGTAACATCTGATCTTTCGATTAGAAACATCATCATCATCATCACACTCTAATCTTTCGATCAGAAACATCATCGTTATCATCACACTCTGATCTTTCGATCAGGAAACATCATCAGCAGCAGCAACAGCCCACAGTACAAAGACAAAGAAGTCTTTGGATCTCTTTTGGACTCAAAATCCATGGATAATGCAATCCTATCACATTCTCAACAACCGAGGTCACTGGATCCATTCTGAACTAAGGTTCAAGGATGATGCAATCCTACCACATTCTCGATGACCGAAGTTACATCGGATCCATTCTGAATCGAATTTCAAGGATGATACAATCTTGCCACATTCTCGATGATTGAAGTTACACCAGATCCATTCTGAACCGAAGTTCAAGGATGATACAATCCTGCAACATTCTCGATGACCGAACTTACACCGGATCCATTCTGAATCGAAGTTCAAGGATGATACAATCCTGCCACATTCTCAATGACTGAGGTTACACCGCATCCGTTTTGAACCGAAGTTCAAGCATGATACAATCCTGCCACATTCTCCATGACTGAAGTTACACTGGATCCATTCTGAACCGAAGTTCAAGGATGATACAATCCTACCACATTCTCGATGACCAAAGCTACACCGGATCCATTCTGAACCGAATTTCAAGGATGATACAATCCTGCCACATTCTCGATAATCGAAGTTACATCGGATCCATTCTAAATCGAAGTTCAAGGATGATACAATCCTGCCACATTCTTGATGATTGAAGTTACACCGGATCCGTTCTGAACCAAAGTTCAAGGATGATATAATCCTACAACATTCTCAATGACCGAAGTCACAGGATCAGTTCTGAACATATGTCCTAGGATGATACAATCCCTCTTCATTCTCGAATACCTAGGTATTCGGATCACTTCTGGACATATGTCCCAGGATGATACAATCTCTCTTCATTCTCGAAGACCGAGGTCTTTGAATCACTTTATGGAAAGTGTCGAGGGATGATACAATCCCACTGCAACATCACTACTCCTCCTTTCGGGGAAGTTCTAAACCACACCAAGCTTGTATCAAAAGTGTTTGAATTTTACTCGGGACATAGGTTCTATCAGCACATCATCATCTAAACCATCATCATCTACATATTCCATATGTGAATACTGAACTATCACCATCTGTATCTCCAGTATGTAAATACTGAAAGCATCATCATCTATATATTCAGTATAGAAATACAGAATCACCATCATCTGCATCTACAGTATGTAAAAACATCATCTATATATTTAGTATGGAAATACTGAAGCATCATCATCTCCTTCTTATCTTGTATGTGGAAATACTGGATTTCTATGTGTTACAACAGAACAGAGGGTTCTCTGTCATCACAACTTTGGTTATCACATAGAATCACGGTAGTGTCCAACTCTAGGTCGAATAATCTTGACATCACCTTCTGAGGCCATATGGCTTCACAACTAATAGAGTAAGCTACTAAATATTCTACTTCAGTTGTGCTTAGAGCAACAATAGATGGCTTTCTGCTAAACAATGAAATCATAGCAGATCCAGACTATAACATCCACTTGATGTACCTTTTCTATTTGAGATACTTCCAGCCCAATCTGCATCTGTGTATCCATACAATCTATACTCATGGCTACCATCATAGTATAGACCAAGGTCTATAGTCCCTTTTTGGATATCTCACCACATGTTTTGCAGCTACTAGATGAACCCGTCTTGGTTGAACAAGATATTGACTTAAGGTGTTCACGACAAAACAAATTTCCAGTTGGTATTTTTTAAGTACATCAATGACCCAATGATCTGTCTGTAATGAGTCGCGTCCACTAACTCTGATGAATTATCGGCTAACAGTTTCAGTTTGGAGTCCATGGGTGTGGCCATGGATTTGCATTCCAACATATTGAATCTCTTCAATATCTCTACTGCATACTTTCCCTAGTTGAGAAATATTTGTCCTGAACTTTTCCATACTTCAAGACCTATGAAATAATGCATCAACCCAAGGTCTTTCATCTCAAATTCTTCTACTAGTTTCTTCTTGCTTTCCATGATCTCTTTCTCATTCCCTGTCAAGAATAAGTCATCCACATATAATAATAGGATGACAGGTTCATCTTCTACAACCTTGGGATAAAGGTTAGGATCAACTCTACTCTTAGTAAACCCCATAATTGACAGGAAATTGCCTATCCTTCCATACCAAGCTCTGGGAGCTTGCTTCATTCCATAGAGGGCCTTCTTCAACCTACATATATGATTCCATCTGTCTTCAACTTCAAATCCTTGTGACTATTTGATGTAAAACTCTTCCCCAATCATACCATTAAGGAAGGCTTGTCTTTACTTCATCATGGAAGCAACTACCATCATAGTTCTGAGCGAAGTGTACCTTTCTTTCTAGAGTAAGTGTCTCTTCAGAATTAATTCCCTCTTTCTTATAGAAACTTCTAGCTGCAAGTCTTTCCTTACTTCTATCAACAACATATTTTATCTTGCAAATCCATTTGCAAGATACCACATTCTTGCTTTCTGGTTTGAGTACTATATCCCAAACATCATTCTAATATTCTTTCATCATAATATCTTCCATGAGTTTGTCTTGTTAGATCATCAACATATCCTAATTTTTTGCATTCAAATTTGAAGGTTGGAACCCACTTTAATCTTGGTAAATTCTCGATCCATCAGGAAGTTGTCCATCATGTCGTACCGCGTCGAACTCAGATATCTTCTGTAGTCACTCCCCCTAAAGTGGAGTATTATCTTCCTTCTTCATTCTATACAGGTGATTCTATGCTTGATGAATACTAGTCAATAGAGTATGTCATGTCATAGTATATTCTTTCTGAGGCAAATCATGATTCTTGCTTTGTACACTTGTTCTTTCAGATCCATATGGAAGATACTACATACTTCCCTTTATGTCTCGAAATCATATCGTATACATCATTCCCCATAATCAACTGTTATTCTTTGATCATAGCTTCTTTCATAGCATTATTTTCTTCATCTTGAGTTATCTCTCATACCCATGGTGGTCTTCATCCTTCAAGGTGGATCTACCGCTCTCTGAAGCTATTTCTTTCGTCATGGTGTCTCTGACCCTGGGAGCTTCAGATTCATGTTTATTGAATTGTCATCACTTGTTCTTCGGAAAAAGTCTCATCCTTCTTTTCTTTTAGGAGGTTGTATAGGACCTTTCCTACAATTCAAATGCATGAGTTGCATGGTTATAACTACATATGCATAATGACAAATTCTTATGCATCATGCAACTATTTATCCAATACAACATTCATCCATATCTCATAGAAAATTTCTATATGCCTTCCATATCTACCATGACATCATTGAGATTGTGCACTAATCCAATATGTCAGCAAATAGGTTTCATTCTAGATAAGTAACAATGGATATTTGTATAGAACCATGAGCTACCTACCCATCACATGCATGCAAACAACACATCAACTGAATATAATCAAATGCATAACAAAACAATATCATTAAATGACAATTGAATACTTATCTTTTTTTTGTTTCATGGGTAGAATCCTTCTTGATCATTCTGCTTCATCATCTTCTTCATCCATGAAATCATCATTTCTTATCCAAATGATAAAATGGATAAGAGTTCGTTAAGAATTGAGTTCTTCATATTCCTCATCGCTTGAGGGATCTTCTTTGAATGGTGAGAGCTTGATCTTCAATTTGCTCCCATCTTTCTTCTTCTCTTCTTATGAGACAAGCTTCTTCTTCTTCCTAGAGTCAACTGAAAGTAATCACTTCCTTTTGGCACACATTCCTCACATGAATGAATCCCATGATCATGGGAGGCCATTCACGGTGGCTATCACCACTTCTGCATTCTCCGCTTCTTCTTCTACCACTTCAAGATGTTATGCATTCTGGATCTTCACATTCTTCAACTATTTTCTCAAATCCATCTTCTGAATTATGTTGTTATCTTCAAATAGCTTGATCCATGATTTAATTCAAATAGCTGAATTATGTTGAATTATTTTCTCAAACATCCTTGGTTTCTTTAGAGAAGACATTTGTGGTACAAGTTGATCCATGATTGAATCAACAATGATCTTCTTGGCCTTGATCAAGTTCTTCTTGTGTAAGGCTTTGAGGCTCATCTCCCTCTAGAACTGGAACCTCTCTACTCATGTAGGTGTCCAATTCATTTTCTTCAAAGAGATCAAATACTTCCATGCTTGGAATTTTTCAACTTCACCAAGATTATCATCAAGCTAATGTGATAGATCAGTTTGAAATGAGAACCTCAAATGAAAATAGAAAAATATTAGATCTTACCGATTTGAGGTGTCTGTCCTGCTTCCGGAGCTGGCTGATCTAGGGTTTGTCAGAGAAACCCTAATTTTCAAAACTTGGAATATTTCAAATATTATTGGATAGAAAGATATATCTCTTCAAATGGAGATCTCCAATGTACTCCTTTTTTCTGAAAACAATGGAGGGAAGCTCCCAGAACAGGAAGCCCTAGTTTTACAATTTCTTCTTCAGAAATTCCTGTTACTGTTTCTATGATATCTTCGAAATTAATGCTCCTCGATGTTTTAAATTGTGTGCTAAGGTAACCTCGCATGTTTTTGATCCAAAATCATATGTTTCATAAGAATTGGTTTCACCAATTGGGATTTATGATCATTTTCCCAAGGTGACTTGTTACAAGACTGTTCAGAACAGTGAAATTGTATGGCATGCCACGTGTCACTGGTTCATCTTCAGGTTCTGAAATTCATACAACAGAAATTAAAGTCCGTTATATTTCTGAAACAGCTTCTAAAATTCCATTTGGACCTCTGTATCCAATGCTACAACAATTATCCCCAGGTGTCCTGTTTAGGGATGAATTCTAGAAGAGGCTGGAACCCTATCTTGGAGGGATCATATCTCCAAGAATATAGCGTATTTGAGGCTAAATTTTGGACACAGTGTAAATCAGGAATTTATCTTCGGCATCTGTAATTTTCAACGCCTGATCCTTTTCCAATATTATGATATAGCGAATGTACCAAAACTTAGCAGTTTTAGTATTTAGGGTTTTTCCAGATTGGGGTCAAACTAGGGTTTGACTTTCTTGGAGTTTCACCCAACCAAATTTATTGATCTAGGTCTCTAAAATTTGATTTTGATGAGGATAAAAATCCTATGCTGGGCTCACTCAAAAATTATTCTTCTTTAGAAAGCCCTAATTTTCCGCACCAAAACTGAAAATGCTCGGAATCGAATTCTGCTTCGACAGAAAGATGCGCCATTCAATGGAGAGTCATTCTAGCCTTCTTTTGCTGATCGATCATGGATAGAGACCCAAAAAAAATAAGAAGCCTTATATTCTTTAGTTGCACAATGTCTTCTTTTAGGGTGTCTCTGATACCATGTTAAATTTTCATATGCTAAGCTAGATCATTAGTATTTGATTTCAATTTCATAACAAAAGCATATAAACATGATCACTGAAAGATAGACAAGTACAACCATGCAAAAGGAGAACACAAAGATTTATCCTGGGAAAACCCTACTACTACTATGTATCCATCTTAGGTTACTAGATACCAAGATGCCTTTATCTTGAACTTTGTCGAAAAGTTCATCTTGCAACCATCTATGAGCTTGTTATCTTCTATAGGTTTCCATCTTCAACCTTGTAGCAAAGGTTAAGATATTCATCACTCTAGGTGGCCTTTCAAGCTCATGGATGTGCTTATCTATGGGTGTTTTCTGAGCTCATACAAATCCTATTATGTACAGATGATTCTTTGCTCTATATATACTTCTAATGGAGAAGTGTGTCTGGTCAATAGAATATGTCATGCCATAGTCTATTCTTTCGGAGAAAAACCATGAACCTCACTTTGTATACTTGTTCTTGTAGATCCATATGGAAGACAATACAGACATCCCTTCAAGTCTCTAAACCATATATTTGGTTTGGAAGTCTCACCATACTTTTCTTAATCTCTTGAGGTGGATCTACTGCTCTCTTATATTCTTCTAGAGCTATTTCTTCTGTCATGGTGTCTCTGACCCTGGGAGCTTCAGGTTCATATTTTATTGGAGTGAATTTTGAATTGTCGTCACTTGTTCTTTGAAACAAGTCCCATCCTCCTTTTCTTGTATTTAGTTGTACACGACCTTTCCTACAATTCAAATGCCTCAGTTGCATGGTTAGAACCATTTCATAGGACATATGCATAAAGACAAATTCTTATCCATCATGCAACTATTTTAGCCAATACAACATTCATCCATATCTCAAGGAAAATTTTCAAATGCCTTCCATCTCTAGCATAACATCATTGAGATTGTACACTAATCCAATATGTCAGCAAAGAGGTTTCACTCTAGATAAGTAGCAATGGAGAGTTGTATAGCACCATGGGATACTTACCCATAACATGCATATTAGTAGTATGTTGTCATTAATGCAAACATTCTGTCATGCATAATACACAACATATACATAAAAGAAATTTCAAATACTTATCTTTGTTTTTTTGGAAGGCTTATTATTATGCATTGTCTTAATCTCCTTCAGGATCTGCAACTCCTCCTTTGACCAATGAGATTACTTCAATCTGATGCTTGCTTGAAAGCTTTTATGGAATGTTTCTTCCGGTGGACCTAAGGTTTGACACAGGAACCCTAATTTTTTTCAAATTAGGTATATTTCGTATCTGATTGGATGGAAATATGTGCCTCATTAAGGAGAGCTGAGCAACATACTCATTTTCCCAAAACTATGACCAAAACTGTTAAATATCTGATGCCCTAGTTTTGTTTAATTTCTTCTACATAATTTTCTGATCAATAGCTCCAAAATTGATGCCTCTATGTGTCTTAAAATTCTCATGGAGGTATCCCCATATGTCCTATTTCCAACCCCGTGGGGTAGAGCAAAATGGGTTTCACCAATTGGGACTTATGTGAAGTTTCCCAAGGTGACTTATTTCAAGACTGTTCATCATATCAAACTTGTACGGATTGCGACGTGTCACTGTTTCACCTTCAAGGTCTTAAACGTTTACCACAGAAATTACATTATGTTCCATATCTGGAACATCTGACAAAATTTCATTTGGACTTTCACAGCTAGAGATATAGCAATTCTCCTTAGGTAACATGTTTAAGGTTGAATCTTGGCAGAGGCTAGAACCCTAATTTTGAGGAATCATATATCCTAGATTATAGTGAATCTTAGGCTGAAAAATTTACACAGGGTACAACAAAAATTTATATTTGGCCTGCTAAAGTTTAGTCTCATTATCCTTCTCCAATATCTAAATATAATGAAAGTCCCAAAATTACTAGTTTTTAGTCTTTTAGGGTTTTCGAGCATGAAACCCTAATCTTCAATAGTTGTAGTTGTAGCACTGTTTTGGCTGCACAAAGACTTATTTCAAGGTATTTATGATACCATGTTAAATTTTTAATGGTTATATCAGATCTTATAACATTTCTTATCATAACAACATAACCATAAGCAAAAGGATCGCTGGAAGATATACAACTGCAGCCACACAAAAGAACACAAAGATTTATCCTAGAAAACCCGCAAGAGTAAGAAAACCCAACAAAACTTCCTCTATATAAGATGTATAAAAAAGTACAAAACAAGACCCCAGATAGGTGTTCCTCCCTCTATCTGATATATATATATATATCTCTCTCCTATGCATTATACACAACTCAGTGTGTGTTCAAATGAGGAACACATATCTTCTATTTATACTCTTTTCTTCACTTGACTTTTCACCTAACAAGTCGGCCCCACTCAAATAAGTGGGTTGAATTCACTTAGGAAGACTCAGTTCAATATTATATTATATTCATTAGGGTACTATTTACTTAACTTACAATGGATTCTTTACGTCATGACTCTATGATGACCAATTACTATAGTAACACCCCGCCAGAGGGATAATAACATCTCCCTTGGGTTACATTAGGAAAATACATTTAGAATATCCTTTGAAGTTACAATATTCAATAATAAGGTTGTTACTGGATAGTCTATGGAGTTAACCAGAGTTACCAAATTTGGTTAAGGGGAACCCGTACTGAGTGCATATCATGTGCATGATTCTAGCGATCCACACCCAAAACCTTCCCATTTGGGGTGTTTGCTAACTAGGTGTATTTTTGAGCTCCGTATACACATCCAGTCAATTAGAAGCCCCAAAACATATTGGGTAGTGTTTCCTATAACATAAATTGAGCATATAAATAAACCAAAAATAACTTAGAATGAAATCTTTATTATCATAAATGAGGTCAAAGTCTAATATGTAATTGAAACCTATAACATAAATTGAGCATATAAATAAACCAAAAATAACTTAGAATGAAATATTTATTATCATAAATGAGGTCAAAGTCTAATATGTAATTGATTGTTACAAATCCAATTTCTACTTTTTCATTTCTTCTACCAATAAACACCTCCAAACAAGAGAACCAACCTAAAAAAAGAAAAAATGTACACAAATACTATAGGCAATCCTTGGAAATTACTAAGAGAATTAGTAAGTATATTACAGGTAATAAATCTCTTGTTGCTCTTTTTGTCCACACACCTGCAAGTGAGCTTTAACAATAGATTCGAGCTTGGTTTGCACTTTGCAAGGAATTTTGATATTCATAGTAAATGGTAGAGAAGCTCTTGTACAACTGGAACTTCTTTCAATTGATATTATGGATGATTGGATGGTTAGCCTTAAAATTTCTCAAAACCCTAGCACTTATACATTGGGGAAGCTTCTAACTATTGGTACAAAAGATTTACACAACTCAATTGAAATATTTGAAGGAGGTACTTTATCCTCATTATGATTCTTTCATTTCCTGAACATTCTCAATGGAAAATTTTCTTTTATGCTACCTAATTACATATTCTTCTTCAGATTGGCAATTTGTAAAATTAACACTTTCATTACTGCTACTAATTAACAGTCCATTGCCTTGTTTTAAGCAACCATGAAAAGGCTGGGAGCACATAAATAGGTATAAATAAATTAAAAGATTTTTTTTGTCATTTTAATTTACCTTAATGATATAATGATGAGTCTCTATTTATTGAATGATGAATATTATCTGGATTTAAACTTGATAAATTATAAATGAATGAATAATGAATGTATGTTTGCATGTACTATAAATCATCAATTCATCATTGGTTTGCTATGTTTTAATTTTAACGACCACTGATTATGTTTATTGTGAGGAGAATGCAGTTAACACTCAATTTTCCAATGATTGTGAGTAAAGGTCATGACAATACTATATTTATCCATAATTTTGCAAACCACTAGAACAATTCCAGTACAATTTGGTAGATGCAAAATACAAATGGTTCCATGGCTCACAGTTTCAAAGATAGTGTTAAATTCACTATATTTGTTTTAAAAAATATCCATAAATAGGAAACTTGACTGACCATTGCTGAGGTAGTAAAAATGACTACTATTTTTCAATGTTTTTTTCTAAAAAAGGCAATCAGCCATTCTTGGAGGATTATATAAAGGAGGAAGGTCAAATGGCCATGCCCAGTTTTCAGAAGGAAAAAATACAAGATTCTAGGTCTGGAAGGATGGGTTGTCAAATTTTTCTTAGGGTTCAATGGGTTACTTGAAGAATATATTATAAGGATCTCCAATGAATCAAGGATATCAACAAAGATACTAACAGCCTTTAGTTCAACATTCATTCCCTTGTTCCCAAAGCCTGATATCCCAATCTCCTTTGATAAAATACAACTTTATCTCATTATGTAAGTGTACTTGTAAAATTATTACAAATATCATCACTCTAAGGGTTAACAAGATTTTGGTAGCTTCAATTTCACATGAACAATATGGGTTTTCTTTTCTGTACGCGGATTCAAGAGGAAATTGGAGTAACATAAAGAATAGCAGGTTGCCCATGAATGAAAACCTATGTCATTTACCTACAATATCTTCATCAATTAATATGTTAAGGAGGGAAAGATTAATGAGGGTCAAGTATCGGTGTGTAAATAAAATATACACACCTTAGAGAGCATACTTTATGGTGATAAGAATATAGATGTGTCGGATTTGGCATGTCCTCTAGATCACTACTCTATCCTATTCATGGAAAGAGAGATACAAAGCAACTTTTAGGATCCTAAAAAGGGTTTCAATTGAATGGATTTCCAAATTTTTTTGGAATGCTAGGAAGCTCAAATTTATGCCAAGTTCCTTTCTAGGAGAGTACATTCTGTCCTCTACTATTACAGGCCAGTTAGATATGATTTCCTTCCTCATTGTGGTGGTAAGAGCAAATTCAGTGATGTAAATAATTACTCTTTGTACATTATATTGACTTATGAAGCTAATCCTTTTTAAACAACAACAACAAAAGTATTTACTAGTTTCATCACACCTACCCTCCTAGCATATAGGACATAGACATTTCCAAATTGAAATATTCATCTCAACATTCCAACTCGGTTGAACCAACATTAACCAAATAACTCTTAAGTTATCTTGCATCTTGCTGTTATAAGACATCCAATGAAGCAATAAGCTTAGAAAATTCCAAAATTGAACCACTAGTCAATAGTTAAGAGCAATTTGACAAGTAAAAGTTAATTATTAACCAAATGAAATTTTCCAGAAATTTAAGCTTGTTGTTCCAATGATTTAGCAGTAATAAAATGAGCAAGAAAACTAAGGAGAAATCAGTCTTTAACCCAGGGAAATGATGCATAAATTTGAAGTGAAAATGCAAATTTGGCCAGTTTGAATCACTAAAATCAGCAAGAAACTGTAGATTGTGCCTAGATCTTGCATACTCTGGGCTCAATTATCTACTTGTGTTCTCTTGAAAAATATTTATAGTTCTTGAAATGGTGGAATAAGATTCCATGAGGAACCCCTTGAAGGATACCTTCTTTGTGTAGTTGCTAGAAGAGACACCAATTCAAATCTTCTCATCAAGGTGTTCAAGCATATTCTTTTGATTCCGGAAACTAGAATTTGTCCATGGCAATGACACCAATTTGTTACCTTGTAAACCTGCCCTTCAAATATCCATGTCCCTGAACAAAATACAAGGTTGGGGCAACTCAGGAATGTTGTCCACTGTCATCACAGCAGTTGTTCCTCACTCTTAAGGCTGGTTCTTGTCTAGCACAAGTTGAGAACCCCTAAGTAATATCACACACCTATTCTTAATTGCAGATATAAAAATCAGGTTAATGAAATGGTCTTCTTTTTAGGATTTTATGGTATAAAAATGGTGAAATTGAAAAGACAAGTTCCTTATCCTTTGGTTAATAGATCAAGGTTAAAAAGGAGAACGTTGAACCATATGGAGAATGCATGATAAAGCTGCTACAGAAAATCTTATCAGCAGCTATCAACCAGATTTGAAGGCCAAACACCATGAAGTACTCATAAATCACTTCATTTCTAACTCAATTTTACAGCAGTGCCATGCAATCAAAGTTGAAAACAGAACAACCAAAAAGTATTCATTGATTGAATAACAGTCACATAAATACTTTGTTTCAGCCCTGATTACATATTAGGTTGAAGGGGACAAAAAATAATGGCACCTTAACCTATGTCTCAGCTCAAACTACCCAGGCAACAGTGAAAATAGTCCAAGAAAAAAAGGTACAGATGCAAATTTGAGTTGGTTTTGTAACACATCAATCTAAGCTACAGCCAATGAAGACAAAGATGGAAGCTTTGACCTGTAAAAATCCTTTCCAACAATTTTCCAAAGAAGGAAGAGCAACTCTATTTCTTTGGATGGTGCTACAATGCTAACTCAAGGGCTACTCACTGTTGCCTTAGTACACCCTCTCCAACTTTAGGTTGGCTCTCCCTACATAATGGTAAGATTTCTAAGTATATGGCCTTAATGTTCAAGGTGACACAATGAGAGTAAGGCTTATCAAAATAAATGTGGTTGTAGTATATGAAAAGATGGGAATGGGAAACAATAAAATTATAAGAGAGCTGAAGTAACAAAATATCATTTACAAAGGCTTGGTGTGCAAGTTGAAATAGCAAATGACCATGAATCAGCATTAGAGATAATATCTGGAGGGAAAAATGGTGACATTAGATGCAGGTAAGACTCTTTTACTTGAATAAAATGTGAAATTTTGTCAGCCTGTTGGATTAGGATAGAAAAGTCACATGTTTATGGAATTTCCTTGTATTTTAAAATTTATAAACTCTTTGTAATTGAATGGTGGCATTATATGAAAGCACGATTTATGTACTTGTGGAAGTTTTCATAACTATGGAATATTATGTGCGAAGTTCTCATAAGTCTATAATATTAATCCATATTATTGTAATGCATATGCATTGTGTATTTCAGGGCAACAAGAAATACATATATGGTACTTGTTGATAAGGAAGCATGGGGTCAAGGAACGGGTTTTACATTCCCTCAATTTTTGAGAGTCAAGGTTGAGATCTAAAGTAGAAATTTGTCCTGTGTTACCAAAGATGATTCTTATTGATACTTCCATTAACAGTGTAGATTCAGAGAAGGATAAGGCCACAGGATTTGTGGAAATAGTAATCATGAAACCTCCTATAGAAAGACTGATTCCAGCATGTCTCTAGTAAGCTTTGGGTGTAAGAGATAAATGACAGCAGGGGAAGGAACTTATGGATGGATCTCCATCTCTGCAAAGCGTTCTGTTAGTGAAGAATATTTTGGTAGTAGATGATAACAGAGTGAATAGAAGAGTTGCAGCTGGTGCACAAAAAAGGTACGAGGCAAAACTTTCACCCAAGTGGTTGATATTCATCTACAAGTTGGTTGGTATCATGTTTGTTGGTTGGTTGACCTGTGATAATAGTAGGTGTAACTTGTAATATATATTTGAATCTATCTAGGATAAAATCTCACTAAAATCCTGCAAGTGAAATTAAAAGCATCCCTCCAATTTTCTAGTTCTTCAGAGGTTGATCAGGGTTTTTGGACTTGTATTGTCTCACACAATAAAGATATATAAGTCATTGGATAGTGATGCAAAAGCTAAATTATTATATTGATGTCCATTGATGATTGAAATCGATTATTGGTACTGGAAAGGGTAGCTTGCCAAAATGGTAATAAATCGCATAACTACTATATGTGAATCATCTAAGACGAAACCTGTTACCCCCTATTTGTAGAGGGTATTCACTAGGGTTTTTCAAAGATCATTATAGGCTAGTTCCATGGTTGAGAACAACAAGAAATGGCCTTGAATCCAATTCTGGGTTGAATCTGAGTTGTTATGGGCAAGTGTGTGCATAAATAGAGTTATAAAACCTCAATGGGGCATTCTGTTGTAAAGGATCCTACTTATCATTTCGAAGTTCACTAGCATAAAAGTTCATGTACTTTCATGACAAGATTGGTATGTCAGAGAATGCCTCTCTCCCTGAGAGGGAGTGTTGATTTTTCTGATCAGGATCGAGCGCCATTCTCTTCAGAGAATGGGGACACCTGGTCCAGGACCACCGTGTAGACTCAACCCAGTGTTGAGTGGCCATTCTATTGAATGGTAGATATCTGGTCCTTGACCATGATATGGACCCAACATTGCCCTGGGTAGACTCAACCTAGTGTTGAGTGACCATTCTGTTGAATGGTAGACATCTGGTCCAGGACCATGATGTGGACCATCCTAGTACTCGTAGACTCATATTAGTTCTTAGTAGCCATTCTCTTTGAGAATGGAGGCACCTAGTATATTACCAAGAAGGCACTATAAGCCCTAGACTTGGTCTAGGCATGTGTGACATTTTGAACCTTGATCTATGGGATTTGTGTACTTCCCCAAGGCTTAGCTACCCTTGGTTAAGTTACCCTAGTACCTAATATTGGTGTCACACAAAGTGTGAGATAAAAGCATTAGTAACTCTCTTGGTTTATGATGATGTACTTTGAATGGAATCAAAATAGCATAGGGTTACTTGGATAAACGATAAAGTCAAAAGTCAAAAAATACATAAGGATTTTTGGACCACAAGAAAAGGGACCACAGGTTAAATTCAAAGTTACATAAAGAGTCTTGGTAAAAGTAAAAAATACACAAAGGATATTTTAGACTACTAAAAGGTAAAATGGTAAAAGTGAAATTAGGAAAGAATAAAAAAATATTATTTTGTTCTTCCTAATTTTTGTCCACTTACAGGTGACTGAACGATATAAAAGAAGATCAAGTCATTTAATTATGACACACTCACTTGCTCTCATAGTTATTGGTGCTTCTAAAAATCTCTCGGGAAAACCCTCAGCTGGGGTTTCTTCATTTTCTATCTTAGGTTTTCCAAACCCTCATCTTCAGCAGTCACATACACTTCCAGATCTTGAGCGACTATATCCTTCATATTGCGCCATATGACAGTCCTATTGACATCTCTCTTTCCTCCATGGCTATCTTCTATCTTCCTCGGGTAGGGCTTGGATTGCTCAACAAACTCATGATTTCTTCGATGGCATTGGAAGGTGCATCGGGTTTTTTATGGGAGCCTCAGGATCTAAGCCGCGCTCTGTTCTAACATGGGCTTGTAGGTCTGGAACCGGCTAGACTTAGTCTACCACAGGCTCAATCTGTTGTTCTTCTCAGTCTGAAGTGGGCTCATCAGTCGCACTCTCATTAGGGTCAGGTGACGACCATGGAGGATCCCACTGGGAGGGACCTCAACTAGTATGGACATGGACATAAATCATCAGAGTACGAGGAAATCAGGCACCATGCATAGAGAGTCAGAAAAAATAAAAGGGCCAATGCATAGCACCAAAAAATGCATAGCCAAAACAAAGAAATCCCCTTATTGTAGATTAAGGAGGAAGGCTTCAAATCGCATTTACAGCACATGAGGGACTATGCCCTTATTGAAAAGTTTGTGGGTATTTGTCCATCGGAGAAAGCTTTGCTCTGGTGGATTAATGTAGCATGGAAGCCTCTTGATCACTTCCATCTACACTTAGGAGCTAAGGGATTATTTACAGTCATCTTTCTAAACCTGGAAGATAGGAACAAAATATTTGAGGGAGGCCCATATTTTTTTAATTCTATAGGGCTGTTTCTAAGACCATGGAAGGAAAAAATCAACTTGGATAGTGAGGACCTATCCTTTGTCTTGATTTGGATCAGGCTCTATTCGCTCCAATCTGAATACTGGCATGAGAAAATCTTGGAGGCATTGGGGAATGCCATTGGAGATTTTGTGAAGATTGCAGATCAGACAAAAAGAATGTGGTACACCTCATATGCTTGCATATGCATTTACATGAACATTGCGAAGGATCTACTGGAAGGTATAAACCTGTAATGGGAGGACGAAGGCTGGTATAAATCCATTGATTATGAGCAAATCCTATTTTGATGGAGGAGGTGCCCTGAACATGGGCATCTCTTCAGAGATTGCTCTGAAAATAAGCCCACTAGCTAGTAGAAAAGCAAAGATGAGAAGGACAAGGAGGGGTACACAAAGTTCCACGCAAGAAGAGATCGGGCAAGCGTCATCAAGGACCAGAGGTAAACAAAAACTCTAGCACCTCTAATCCATTTGAGATTCTACAAAAGGAAAGCATCCGGATATGGAAAGCCTAGAAACATCCAAATATGGCCCTAAGGATTGTAAGGAAATCCTAGAAACCTTCCAATATGCGACAATAAAGAAACAAACCAATATGTAGGTAGAAGAAAAAGACACAGAGGAAATGGATCTAGGAGACCTAAACCTAGATAAACTTGAGAAATATGTCCAAGATACAATCAAAGTGATCATACCAGCACAATAGGTTGTTCTGCTAAAGGAAGCAATCATAAATACAAGGAAAAAAGATAAATATCTAGTAGTTTTCTCGTATAACCAAAGAGCCAAAATCCATGAGACTATCAAGAAGAAAGGCAATGAAAAATGTGGAAGAAGAAGTAACCAACAATGCATCAAGGACATTGGGGAAAAACTTGTGGCGTCAGAGAATTTTTCAACCATCAAGGAAACCTTTTCCATATCCAACAAACCCTCCCAATGAAGTTTTTATCTTGGAACATTAGAGGGTGTAGCGCACATAGCAAGAAAATATTATTGAAGAAGAAAATAAGGGAAAGGAAACCCATAGTGATTTTTATTCAAGAAACAAAATGCTTAGAGGAGAGTTTCAAATCCATGGCAAGCAAGATCTGGAAGAACTGTGAATCCTCCGCCATTGATGCCTGAAGCGTAGCAGGAGGTATAGGAATCATATGGAACCCTTTGAGCTTAAGTATTAATAATTTCATCGCTACAAAATTTTCAATCTCTGTCGAAGGAACCAACTCCATATTTTAGGAACCAACTCCAAAGGCTTCCTTACTAATGTGTATGGGCCCTTCAAACTAGCTTCCAAGCAGCTCTTTCTCAGGTCACTATAGAACATGAGTAACCTTGTCAGGCAAAGACACTAGATAATAGGCAGCGACTTCAAACTCATTCGCAACCTATAGGAGAAGAAAGGGGGTATTAGAACCCTAAGCCCAACTAGCAATGATTTTCAGAACGTTGCGCATGGTTTGACTCTCGGCTCCACCCTTTCAGCACATCCTACAAGATGAAGATGACGAAATGGAGGAATCAAGCCATGTAGATGCTAACCAGGGGAGTGGGAAAGGAATCATAAATGCCCCGGGTGAAACCGATTCCTCCCGTAGAGTCTAATCCTTTCCTCATCGTGGGGCGGTTAGATGCTCTTTGTGGTTTGTTTTGGGTTATATCTCTGGTTGGTCCCTGATGCTTACTAGGTATATGTTTTGTTATGGATTGGATTCACTTGTCTATTTTCAGGATCGAGTGCCCACGCTGAAGGGCTGGGCTTCTCTCATGCTCCTCTGTCTTTCTTTATGGGCTATCATTTTTACTTTTCTTTTCTAGATACCAAACCGATGCCTGACTCCATGTTTTATGGAGAAGGATATGTAAATATATTTAGTTTTGATCTAGTAATATAAGGGTCCCATCTTACTTATAAAAAAAAATCACCCCGAAAAAACCTCTACAAACAAGCTATTGAATCTGTTTCCTTGTATGGCCTTGTGCGACCATTGTATGGTCTGTACAATTATATGGAACTATGCACGTGGCCAATCTATACAACTATACGGATGATGATTGGTACAGATCCAAATGACTGCATTGAATCTCTGTACGATTGATCTATACAATGGTATGGACTTTGCAGTATGGATTTGTACCATTGTACAGAATCCTGTATGGCTACCCCTACAGACAAGTGATGTCTCTGCTTGACTGGTATGGTCCCCCTACAAATGTCTTTCGAAATGTTGTTTTTCTCTTTGCAAAAAATTGGAAGTACAATGTCTTTCTCTCTCCAACTCGATGCTTGAGTTTCACTCTTATGATGGTGTATCTTCCTCTTTCTCCTCAGCTACCTTTGATACTATTGAGATGAACCAAAACCCTAACTCCAATTGTTGATATTAAATCTCACTCATTTGAGATCAATGGCTGAGATTCATTTAATTAATTTAAATCTTTAATGCCAAAAAATTGGGCATTTCTCCAAATCAACCTCAATCATCTAAACAAGAATTCACTTTAATAGACTTTAAATAAGTGAATTTACTAGGTTCCAAAGAGGTATTAATGATGATTTCCATAAGTAAGACAGAAAATCATGGAAATACCTATCTAAGCTACAAACATCAACATCTCCAAGGAAAGACACTCTTCTCCTTTTCTTCCCCAAATACATCAAACCCTAATCTCTAGCCTCAAAAGGATGAAACCCTAATCCTAGAATCTAATATGCTCCAAGAGACCAAGAAGCCCCAATGCCCAATAGAGAGAGATCAAATGTACAAAGAAGGATTCAAGAAAGAATAGTCCATATTCTCCTCTTATGCTCCACTAGGGTTTCCTCGTGAACCTTAGCACATTAAGAGAGCACCCCAAAGAAGAGATAAAAATGGATTTGTGATGTGTTGTGATGTTTGGAAATACTCTCTCATGTCTCTATTTATATGAGAGGCAAGAAAGGACAACAATATAGCATAGTTCAGCTTAAGCCTTACAAGCAATCCTACTAAACATAAGTAAGCTACACACAAGTGAAGTGCTCCACTCCTAAGTAATAGTGTCAAGCTCCAATGATGATGTCGTGCACAATAATGACCCAAGGTGATATAGCTATGCAAGGAAAGCCACACCACTCCATCTTGAGCCTTTATGATTCCATTCATCCTCCAAAGCCAAGTATTCCATTGGGGAAGCTACCCCTTGGAAGAACATAGTTGAAGCCCTAGGCGTCCCTGAGCCATTTCAAATCTTTTGAACAAAAAACCAAACTGCCACATGCTATCTAGGGATTGTGGTACTCAACAATGCACAATGCTCCTTGTATCCTATAGGGAATTCTCCCGCTAAGAGAATCCTCCATGTGGCCATCATGTAGTAGGCCCACCATCCAAGCAAGAGATCTCAAACACCCTAGGGAAGAACATTAAGTCAATGATCATCTAAGGTTTCCATACTTTGAGCAAGCTATTACAAGTGTGCATATCCATCATGGATAATCTCTCATGCTACAATCCCTCTCATACTATCCAGGGGCTGAAAATTCGCCATGTATGCTAAATTCCATGATGCATCCCAAACGTGGTGTAAACAGTTTTAGAGTAACCTGAAGGTTTAACACTTAACAGATGGTAGAATTATTCGTATTTTTCAGTTTATAATCTAGATTATATAACTTTAGAATTATTTGTTTATATGGTCTATTTTGTAAACATTATATGACAGTTGAGTTTGAATTGTTGACTGTATATTTCAAGTCCTTGGTCATGATGCCCTGTTTCATTTCATGGTTGATGTTTTCTGTTACAGTTTGTTGATGACAATTGTTATGTTAGAAAAATATAAAAATAGAAGCAAACAACAATAATAATAGAAGATGAGATTTATGTTATGTTACCCCCCTATTTGCGTAGGGTGTTTACCTTTAGTTTTCATGAAGAGTTATCGGTTGTTCTCAAGGTTTTTGGGTATGTAGAGGGACAAATTATATACCATTTTTACAGCACTAAGGGCAATTTTGGGTCTATTTGTGGCCTCAAACAGCCCTAAAACAACATTCATTTATAATTTTGGGCTGATTGTGGGCAAAGATAGCACGAGAGTAACAGATATGGGCATGAAAAAAGCCATAAATCCCAAACTTGGAAATTATATGAACTGTTCTGAGTCTCTAAACAATATTTAGAGGGAATTTCTAGCCTCTAGGTGCATTACAGACCTCAATCAGTAGTACCAGTAGTTCTGGGCATGTCTAGCAGCAGAAAGGAGCCTCCTATCCATATTGTGGACTGACTTATGCAATTGAATAGTAGTTCTAGGTGTGTTTTAGCTACAAAGAATGAGTAGAAAGCCAATTATGGGCTAATGCTGTGAGGTGAGAAGCAATTATGCTATGTTCTAGGTGAAATTTATTAGTGTCCATTGGAAAATATGATCATGTTCCTATGTAGAGGCTGCCTTATTTTCAATTCTGGGCATCCTTTATATGTCATTTCATGTGCAGCAGTCTAAGCATCAGCTAACATGTGACTTGAAAATGATTTGCAGTATTCTAGATGTAAAAAGAATTTCATGGATTAAAACCTCATTGGGAAGTAAGGCTGTTGTTGGAGGGTGATTGAATAAACAAACTGCAGGCCATCACTATTAAACATAAATTATAGGGTTCATCTGTTAGCATCCAACAAGGCATTGATCAGTATTCCTTCTTGTGGTCTATTTGAATACTCTTAGAGATGCATTTGAAGAGTTTGCATGCCTATTGAAGAGGTTTATTTGTTGTTCCTAGCCTTTTGAATCTTTGAGGTTGATCTGAATCACCTTCTAGAGGAGCTGCAACCTTGGGATAACCTTGTAGGGTGGTCAAATCAGTGTGTATAGCAAAGTATGGATCAGCTAAGAAAAGATTTTGGAAAAACGTCCCACTATATTCATGCTTCATTAGGGTAGTGCTGATATCCTTGGGAGGCTTCTCAGCAAGGTTTAGCATTTACCCATTGTTTCGGCAGTTAGCTTCTTCTTTGAGAGGGATCGTTGCATCTTGAGTATTAATCTATGCTGAGGATTGTTGAACTGTTCTGCAATCTAGGTCTCGATGTTGCATCTTAGAGATTTATGGCTACTGCCCTGAAATCTATGCCTTTGCAAACTTTCTGATTGAAGGACAACTATGGAAGAAATCACAACCAGCGTTTTGTTGTAAAGGATTTTACTAATAACACCAACAACACCTACAGGCTCGACATGTTTTGGACTCTGAAGAGTTGGTAATAAGCCTCCATAGAGGAATCCCTTCAAGTGTTGCAATCTAACTATCACATCCATGATTGGGGACTGCAGTAATCTCATGATGCATGTAATGTTCAAAGTATGGGAGAGATTGAAAACATTATTCATGATTCAGAAATCACGATTCTTGACAGCATTCATGATTGGGGACTGACAACTTTCATGATAAATTTTGACCAAGCTTTGAGTATTCTTCAATCAATTGTATGGATAGCGCAAAGAGAAATTACATCAGGAAAAGTTGCAATCTTCATTAACTCTAGAAACTATTTAGGCAGTATTCAATTTTTTGTAGACATTAGTTCAAATACATGGCATGCATTCTCAATAAATATTACCTGATTAGGCTCGATCCAGATTAGAATAAATTGGTCCTCTTCAACACTTCAGCTCTCTACCACCATGGGTTCTCAACGCTTTTTCATTGTGAGTTTTATGTGTTTTGTCAGCATGTCGGTGCTATGGCATGACATGTTCTCAGTCACCGTTCATCCCAGCGATTTAGTTACATGGAGTATTCTTATCTATGCCAAAGAACTGTTAGTTAGGGAGGTATGAGGAGTTTTCGACATGCAGAAATCAAAGGGAGATCATTAGAGATAGATTCATTAAGAATTAGACCATGGTGGGAGATGTTGGGAGAGCTCACCAAACCCATATAACAATGAACAACCATGTGCACTAGTTAACATCCTTGGATATCAAAAGTAAAAGAAAGGATGTTACTCTTTCTATTTTAATTGATCCAAGAACCAGATCTGAGAGATTTATTTTACCAAATGCATTGTATAGATGTGGCTTGGTGGCTATTAGTAAATATGATTTTAATATCATTGAGATGATCTCAGGAGTCAAGTAGGGTGGTGGATTGATGGATTTGGATATTGGAGTGCATGTGACTCAAATAGCCCAGTGTTAGAAAAAAATGGGGTCTTATGATGTAATTATAGGCATGGATTGGTTGGAGGTGCATTTGATTGTGCTATATTACATAAGAAAGTTGCTTCATTTCTCAGATTATGAAGGGAAGGAAAATTTCTTGGGAGGTACAAACATGGTTGTATCCTTGCAATTTGTATCATTATTGTAGTCGAAAATAAGTCCCAAGAAGGGCTACTAGATGCATATTGTGGTGGCATAGTGTTGACTCGGTATCCCATTTGTTAGAATTTCCAGATGTTTTTCTTGAAGAGTTGCATCGGCTTCCTCCCAATTGTGATTTGGTATTATTTGTTGAACCAAAGACCATATAAGTTCCCTTATTCAATTCCCATGCTTGAATTTCATTAGTTGCAGATGCATATGAAGAATTGTTTGGTTTTAGAGTTGATCCAACCTACCGTGTCACCTTGGGGAACACCAATTATCTTTGGGAGGAAGAAGGATGCATCCCAGATGTTGCGTATAGATTACATAGATTTGAATGATTAAGGCCACCATATATAATCAATATCCTTTTCCTTATATATATGGATTTTTTATTATATTAAATGGGCCATAATGTTTTTTAATATTGATCTATGATTGGGGTATGATCATCTATAAATAAAGGATGAAAATATCATGAAAACTGCTTTTACATTTTGATTTGAGAATTGTGGGTTTGTTTTGGTTCATTTTGGGTTGACTAATGTGCCTATAGTATTAATGAAAGATTGTGTCCTTTTCTCCTATGTTAAGTGTCCCCTTAACATCTATTTAGCATACCTTCTTCATTTATCCAACCCCTATGGTGTCCTCTTTTGATTTTTCCAATCTTCCTTACCATGGATGTCCCCATAAAAGGTTTCCTATATTTATATCTACCCTTGTTTTTTTCTTCCTTCTTAACCTCAATCTTTTTCTAATCCTTCCTTCCTCCATAATATAATATTAGCAAGCACCTTCCCTTCTTCCTTTAGGGTTAACCCAACAATGCAAATCATTTCCAAAATAGGCTTGGCCTGCTATTTCCTTTCTACATTTCGCCTTCCTTGTTTACTTTTGGTATTATTCCCTTCCTATTCTCATAGAAGTCCACACACATAGGGAAAGATAACTAAGTTATATGGTCATTAGAAAAACCTTTAATTCATGAAGAGAACAAGATAAGGGTATCCCCACAAATACAAGGTCCATTAGAAACAATGTAGATACAATGCAATTAGGATTTAGACCCTATGGTTGTGCCACCCATTTGGCTTAAATACATCTTTAATTCAAGTCCTTTTCATGGAATTTGGAAACATCCTACCAACAATGTGCTCATGTAATGTATATGTTATATATGATACCCATACATCTTCATACTCAACAATGACATCAATAGGTGTCTCATCGAGAGGAATTTTATCTCCTCGTACTTGACCTATGGAAAAAAATTCCAATGAGCCTCACAACACCATTGTTCTTGTGATTACCATGAACAACCATATTATGTATACAATTTGGCTTAAGGTTGATGGTAGCCATAAAGGTGCCCTAAGGCCATATGCCCAATAGACAAGATGAAATGCATGTTCATGCATGCCATCTAAATTAATGACAATGACAATAATGATGAAATAGATGAAATCAACACACATACACACACTCATTATACACTATCTCCTCCTCATGTGTAATTTATCCTTCTATATTATTTTTCATCTATGTTATACATTTTCCATTTTTCATAAAAAAACGTCTCTCTATCTCTATATTTATAATAATCCAATCACTCCCCACTCGGGTTCAAGTATCACTATTTGACAAGTTATGTAATTGAGGATTCCTTGATTCTTCATGAATAATAGGAATTGTGTTTTTCTAAGTGAAAAAAAAATCCAATCACTCCATAAATTATTTATAGTTTCCTTGTAAACTGTCTTTTGTTAATTAGAAGCTTGCTACTTTAAAATAGAAAATGAAAAGGACCTGCTCAAGATTGATGAATAAATTCAGACGATAATAGGGGAAGTGGATGAACATTAATTTTCATCTAGGAGAAAAGAAAAGCTTCTTATGCTTGAGATAAAGAAAGAAGAAAAAATTGAAAAAAAAGGAGGAAACATGGAGACAAAAGCGAAGGGATGTGTTTCATAATTTTGCAAATCAACAAAGATTAACTAATTCTATATGGGATATAAATGGGGATCATAATGAGGTTATTTAATCCATTTGGAGTAGTTTTTTGAAGTCTTTCCCCATTATTAACCAGTCAATCTGTTGGGCCGTTGACCGAGGTACTCAAGTATTTATTGGTTTATGCAAATATTATAGGTTATCTTATAGACTGGTGGAAGAACTCCATAAAAGGAACGTCTTTGGGGTTGGAAAGGGAACTAATACAAGAGCGGAGCTGGTTTCCTTATGAGTACTTCTTTGGTTTGTTAGGAGAATGGGACTTGCTTCTATTCTGATGGTTGGCAATTCAAAAGTTATTACAGATTGGGATAGAGGGGTAACTACACTTTACTTTTGTTGTTGGAAAATTAGATGGGAAATGTTAGAAAGTTGATATGTGAGTTATCACACATTAATTTTTATCATATCTATAAAGAATTAAATGATGAAGCAGATAGACTTTCAAAGAAAGGCATCGGTGAATTGGATAGAAATATTTATTTTAAAGAGCTCAGAGATCAAATGCCTATACAATCAGACAGATTAAGGTTCTTTTGATTTAGAAGTTGTTCATCTAGTAAAATTTGTTTACTAATAGCTTGTTTTTTGGGTGGCATATTTCTTGTTTTTTTTATCGTTGTTATGATATATTGTTTACTACAGAACCTATAAAAATGTCAAAATGGTGTTGGGAGAATAAAATATAAATATGATGTTTTATCAAGGTGGTAATTTATTTTGAATTATAAGAAGAACTCTATTCTTCCGAAAAATAAAAATGTAGTTCGTTGATACAACTTTGTTTTATCATATAAAGTTGTTTTTAAGTGCTTAAAAAAAACCCATAATCCTGGTGGTCAACTTTGTTTTATAATATAAAGTTGTTCTTAAGTGCTTAAAAAAAACCCATAATAGTGGTGGTCAAAAGAGACTTGCTGGTCTATCATCTCCTTTCTTCGTTGTCTTCTGGATTTTATTCATCCTGTAGTTACTCAACATTTGAACTTTTACCAGGTAGGAAGTCACCTGGAGAAATTGAAAGCCCTTGTGGTGGTGAAGAACACTAACCTGAGTGAAGAACGATGTGATATGGCATGTAAAAAAAGGCGATTAAAAGCAGCCATGTGCATTTTGCATTTGTTGGACGAACAAGTAGATTTTTCTGCTTATCAATCTCTCTTGCAGGTATGCCTCATTAACAGATCTCTATCGGAGGCCAAGCTGGTCCATGCTCACATCATCCAAAGTGATTTCAAATTTAATTGCACTAACAAGGCTCTACCCAATAAACTCCTAAGTGTGTATGCGAAGTGCAATAATTTAATCGATGGTCATAGGTTTCTGGAGCAAATGCCTAAGAGAAATGTGGTCTCGTGGAGTGTCATGATTGCACCTTACTCTAGGGCTAGACATGGCAAAGAAGCATTGAGAATTTTCAATCAAATGAAAGGAACATGTATTCTCCCCAATCAATTCACTCTATCCAGCCTTCTCCCAGCATGTACTCACTTGGAAGCAGTGGTGGAGGTTCATGAAGAAATAATCAGAAGTGGGTTTCACTCTGAATTTTTTGTGGGAAATGCCCTTCTTTACATGTATGCAAAATATAGGAAGATCAACACCGCATGTTATTTGTTTGAAAAATTGCTTAGACTAGATGTTGTCACATGGAATGCTATGATTGCAGAATATGCACAGAAGGGGTATGTTAATGAGGCTCTTGACTTGTTTGACAAAATTCCTGAATGAAATGTGGTCTCTTAGACATCAATGATTGTGGGATATGCACAGAATTGCTTGGTTGACGAGGCAACCAAAGTATTTGATGAAATTCCTAAAAGGAATCTGGTATCTTGGACATCAATGATTTCAGGTTATGCTCAGAATGGATGTGTTGATGAAGCTTACAAACCCAAGCTTTCTAGTGTAACCCTCCACATGGGAGAGACGTTGGCCCTATTCAAAAGGAGTTACACATGGATGTGTTTAGAAACCTCTCCTCTGCAAATGCCAGGATTAGGGTAGCTGCTACATTAACTTTAGTTCAAGAGCTGCAGGAAGTCCAGACGATTTATGAGCAAAGCGACACTGAGGGCAACGTGGAGATTTAAAGCTAGAAGCTGCTAAAGATGTTTGTCTAAAAAATTGTGCTCCAACTATGAAATATGCCATTTGTTGGCTTATTTGTGGGATTTCATCATCTAGAGCCGTAATTTTTCTATCATCTAATCTGAATTTGGTTCCAACTACATGTTTTATATTATCCAAGTTAATTTTGATTCCAAAGGCTAGTATGTGCATTGCTTGAAATATATTTCAATTCGATAAACAACTTCCATGAATAGGTGGTCAAGAGCAAACGCTATAATTTTTTGAGATATGAAATAACTCGTTATCATCCAAGACAAGTGTAAAATATCAAAGATACAAGTCCCACATACTGAAATTTTTCTGGCAACTCTGGCATAGTCTTCCTCAAGCCAATGTTATTCATATGCTCAAGAACGAATGATATAGTTTCAAGACATGAAAATATCTCGTTATTATTCAAGACAAGGGTGAAATATCAAAGATACAAGTCCCACATACTAAAATGGTACTGGTAGCTTTGGCCTAGTCTTCCTTGAGCCCATGTTATCGATATGCTGCATGACATTCATCCTAGAACAAAAGCTACAGAGCTTGACTGCACCAGTGCTACTTTCATGTTATCAATATGTTGCATGAAATCCATCCCAGAACAAAAGCTACAGAGCGTGACTGCACCAGTGCTTCCTTCTCCAAAAAAGCAAGATGTTTCAAATTTAGCTTAAAGACAAGTCAATCAATCATCACACCTCCTATCAACGCTTATGTTACACAAAAGGGTGAAGCTGAGCAATATGAATAAATTTATCTTATTTAATATATCTTATTTAATTTGGAGTCTAGAAAGCTGCTAGCATAGATTTTCCTGTATACTATCATCTCCGGTCTTCATTAGAAATGCTTATTAATGCTCCAGTCTTAATCCACTATTTAATGTCTAATGACTTCCATTTGCTAGGCTAGTTTCAGTTTTCAAGCTTTGTTATTTCAAATTTGGTATTCTGTAGTGTTTGGATTTGCCTGAATTTGAATGATTGGTTGTTTATTTATTCAAATATATTACACACAGAGTTGGGAACATGGATGTTTCAGTTTGTTCAAACATTGGAGTTGTGTTTCATTCTAGAACTGCATCTACATTTATAGAATAGAAAACTGAAATCATAGAATCTGTTCTTCCATATTATTAACATGAATTAGGTTTTTTGTTTTGAAGTAAAAATAGTTTGCAGAGTTTGAAATTGTAGATCATTTTGTGATGGAAGTGAGCTTTGATTACTATTTTCTAGTTCTTGACATTAGCATATGTCCTAAAATTTTGTGAAATTTCTTGATTGAATCTCTTTCCCAGAACATTGCCATTTTTAGATGTTAACTTCAACTTTGGAGTCGCCGGATGTTTACACAAAAACTTGTAAACATTAGATCGATTGCGAAGTGTCACAACAAAGCATATACCTTTATTTACAATCTAATAATTAAAAATCTTTGCCTCCGCAAAAATAGAATAATAGGCAGTTTTAGGGTGTCCTCGTAGTGTCCATTATGGTCAAGGTAATGGAAAAGGTTGCTGGTTGAGAGTCCATTACTCCTACTTCATATGCTAATGATATGTGATCACTCTATGGTTTATTCTATGATGTTGCTGGTGTATTTGTCTTTACTATGGAATTACCACATGCTTTTCATTTTTGTGATTTCACTACTACATTTTGACCAGAAATCCGATGGCCGTCATGTCGGATTTTCGACACTTCCCTGTCGCATGTACGACACTATGATTTTTTTTTAAGCGTCGGAAACTTGTCATCGGGTATCCGACACCTAAGTAATCGTCGCTTAAGTGACACCCAAGTAACCGTCGGTTAAGCAACAGAATATCTTCGATGGTAGTGAAATTTTTTTGAGACAATAGCCTTCATGCCGTCGGTTAAGCGACAGAAAATCCGTCGGATAAGCGACGGCTAGTCAATCTTTTTTTTTTAAATTAATCATTATGCCGTCGGTAAAGCGACGGATATAGGCTAGAACCGTCAGATAAGCGACATTAGGATCCGTCGCTTAAGCGACGGCTATAGATAGTAAGCGTCGCAAAAGCGACGGTAAGGAATTTAAAAAAAAAAAATTTATTTGGATTTGTCCCAATAGTATGATGCTGGGAATGAGGCCGGTTCCAATGGCTGCTATGGAAATACCGTGTCCGAATAATGACCGTGCTCGACTGATTATGGGAATGAATGCCCGTGTCCAAATAACCGTGTACTTATGCTGGGAATTATGTTGGTTCTAACAATGCCAGGAATTATGTCAATTCTTATTATGCCGCTTCGAATGCCCTCATTCAACTGCTCAGGGAATTACCTTGTCCGAATTATGATGGCAATCCTGTTTCCAAATGCCCTTTTCAAATGATGAGGATGGGAATGGTCTTACGCACCCTTGGAACTGGATTTAACCCCTATAGTTCTTAGTCTCCATCTAATACTGGGATATGTTACGCTAGATAGGACATGATCTATAATATTGACTAAATGAACAAGCTGCTGCAAATCCCTGTCCAGGAAAGCACATTGAATTTAAAATATCAAACGTCAGGAAGATGGGAGAAATTAAAACTTTAAAAATAAAATAAATTTTACTTATAAATAGGCAACCTACAAACACACATTCAATCAACCATATAACTACATAGACACATACCTTTCTCTGTTAGGATAACCCCAGTTATCCCAACCTTGTCGGAGTACTATCTTGTCCATGTAAGTATATACAAAGACAACTCTGGAATGATCACCCCATGCTCTACCAAGGTAGACGAACCCAGATCTAGATATTACACAGTTCAAGAATGAAAAACCACTGGAGAGTGAAGCATTATTTCTTTTCTAGGATGTAAGAGCTGCAACTCCTCTGGCTATTGAGTTGATATGGCAATTCTAATAGTAAACAAGTATAAATTCAGCAGAAATATTAAGTTTATTAGCATAGGCTTCTTAGTCCAATGCCTTTGTCACATCTAATAGAAACTTTATCACATCTAATATCAGAATCTTGACAAATTATGCACGAGTTAATCCAGGTCTCTGTAAAATTAGAAGAGTACCGCATAAAGTGACCTGCCATAACCAAAGATGAAATCCATAGATCCCTGAATGAAGAAACCCTTGAAATAGTGAATTCCCTTATGATCATATAGAGTATCTTGAGCTCCATAAAAGCTACAGTTATAGAATGCTTCCTTGGTGCCGGAGATTCTCAGGGCCACAGCTTGGCCACCGTTGCTTCCAGTTTCCGGATAAGGAGCTGTGTTCTGCATACAAATCGAAAATTGTGATTTCAATTACAGTTAGAAAAACACTAGCCCAGATATGGGGACCTAAATAACAAAGTCATTTGTCTGAAATCAACCTCAAATCTGATGTTATAAGCTGTGAAATAATCAGAGTTAACTGCCACAGTTGCACTGCGGAACATTTTCATTGGCAGACCATCCGTTCCTATAGCCGCTGCTGTGTCATTTCCTGTGATAATAGGTTGACAAGCCTCATCTCCCATGAAGGTCACAAAGGGCTTCAACCTCGGTACCAAGATTTTCTCCCTGTACAAGAATTAACCAAACAACTTACATAACACCCAACTTAACCCAAAATTTTAAAAACAAAAAAGTGTGAGCATCCGATTTGGGGGCTTAACAAGAATCAAATCCCTCGTTAACATATCCATTATAGATTCGAGGGGCCAACAGGAATCTACTAGTGCCTATCAAATCTAAACAACAACAAAAAAATAAGAAGTAAGGCATCAACTTCTGGGCTATGAAATAGATTTGGGACAACATGTATCCAAAGACACCTGGAGCAAAGACACCTGGAGCCAAATCTCTGGTTAGAATAACACATTTTACAATCTAGGAATAATCAATCTGGAATTGTGAAACTTTGAGCTTTTCCTATTACGTTTGACACAATAATGTTTTCAGACTCATAAATCTCTTTTCAATCAAGCATATATGTCTGCTCAAATAATCACTAAGACACCTCTAGCTGATAAAATACCCTTAACTTTCTATATTTTAGATAGAAGCCCCAGGAAACACCCCTAAAAATCCATGTTTTCCACCCTAAAATCCTCTTTTGCAACTATCCTTTTCCAACTTGACAATATCCTTACAGCTATTCAAGACAGTATTCACAATCTTGTACAAGGATAGAACACATACTGGCTGTGAAGAATATCTATCTTGTAGTCTTCATAGATAGCATGTAATATGTCTAGCATCTCCATCAAAATTTGTTTATGGTAGGATGGATCTTCAGTTGGCATTGCAGTTGATACCAGTTCAGTCTGAGTGGAATGTGTGGATGGCTGAAGAGCAGGAAGAAGAGAAAGGCCACTGAAGCAAGGAGCCTTCAAATAATTCTTGTGCATTTTAGTGCACAGCAAAAACTCCCAGCCTAAATTTATCTTGACCTCCTCTTGTTTTAAATATGCAGAATTCATGTTTCTTATCCACCCCATTATCAGACTAGAAAATGTCTCCCATTCAGCATCAAATTTGAAGTCCAAGCTGGATAATGGTGTAGAACACTCATGGCTCCAGAGTGATTTCCGAAAATGCTTAAACAACATAGGGGTAAGTCCTTCTGCCAGAGCACTGATACAATATTCTGTAATCATGGAAACTGGAGCAAGCCTCAAAGCACATCTCAATACCTGTGTACAAGAAACTCTATGAAATATCCCAATCATTAAAAGTAAACAACAGGTTAACAACTCGTAGAAGCAAATAAAAAATTATAAGAACTAGCAAGAGCAGAAGCAAGATAGAACCAGTAGTTCCATGACCAACCAGAAATATTTCTTACACTAAATATTAATATTCAACATTGTCATCTCCTTGTTCATCTTTATCCAACACCATACTGTCCACGGACTCATTTTCACAATATGTATCATTATCATCATCTGTTTCATAAATCTGTGTTAATAACTCAATTAGCAACATGCCCCATGCTTTTAGCACAATTTCATACCAACTTGAAAATTAGAAATAAATACATATAAGAAATTTAGGTAGAGGAGGCAACAAGCAAGGATGAGAAAAGGATGGGAGTTACTCATGGAAGAGTATTAATGTGGAAAAAAATCCCATCACAGAAGAGTGTGGAGTTACTCTGCAATCTACTTCCTCCAAGCCTTGTGATAGCATCCACTCTGAACCATAATCCCTTATTCAATAGATCCTGCAATTTCACACAGGTACCACTGTTGAACTATCCTCTGCATTCTCAATTGGGAACAGCTCCGTTAAAAAGGGATCTCTGCTCAATTCGTAAAGATCAAACCTTTATATCAAAGAGGAAATTTAAAAAACAACTGAAAATACACAGACATCTGGATACCCTCATACTGAATTGAATATATATGCTTATTTCCTTCCTTGAATAATCTCAACTGTCAATGTTTAATGGGCAATCGACAACCATTTGAGAGCTGTCCAAAGTAGTAAGGGTATACTAAATTCAAATAAAGATTTCTCCTTGGATTGACGAAAGTATTGACAAATAATCCATGGCCGGAGCAATGATATGCTTCAGCCACTTCTTTTTCAGTGGCTTTCTAGCCCATGTCAGTGCCCACAAAATGCTGGTGTCAACATTCAAGAGTTGTTCCAGAGAATACATCATAATGGGAATCTCCCAAGTTCCATTCTCAACCCATGAGTTTCAGTGCTCTTTTACGAATGCTACAGCCACAGCTTTCAGTTGATGAAAGAATGAGAAGGTGGCAGAGTAACAATCTTAGATGCGAGGCAACTTATTGGACAGCCAGCTATTGCACCATCTCAGGCAAACATTCCTATTACTGATTTGATTCTTACACAGAGCTGCTTTGACATATTCACTCTGTCAAGAAATTGCACACCAGATGAAGCTTAATTCCTTTATTATTTGCTTGGTAGGTTGGTAAAAAATGTAACTAATTTAGATATTTTTGCTAATTCTTATACATATATTTTAAAAACCAACTCCTATCAAGTTTGCCTCATTAAATCCTTCAGTTGCTTTTACAAAATATTCATATGAAATCACTGGTTATGCAACCCGCAACTTCATAAGAGTCCAATGAGTAAACAACATATCACAAAAGTGCTGACACCTGCAACTGGTATAATTACATTTTTGAAAACTGAATGATTTCTTTGTTTCGGAGAAGCAGAAGGGGGACACAGAGGCAAGTATATTTGTTGTAGACAAAGGCCAAGATTTCCCATCAATGAATTGGGAGCTATATTCTCAAAAATCCCTTCCTTGGGGATTTCCTCCCTCAAATTGTTGAAAGAAAAATTCAGAGTGTGAAGCATTCGAAGTTTTCCAAGGGACATTGGAATTGCACCTGATAAGTTATTTGATGAGAGATCTATCTTCTCCAAATTTTTCAATTCACCAAATGTATCTGGAATTGAACCTTTTAATGCATTATGAGAGATATTGATTTTAACTAGTCCTTTGCAGCTTCCGAGTGCAGCTGGGATGACACCAGTTAACAGGTTGAAAGAAATATCAATAGTTTGAACCATAGCCATTTTACTAATCTCAGGAGATTTGAAATAAAAATGGAGATTTGAAATAAAACTGGAGATTTGAAAAACTTGCAACTTCTTGTGGTATGCTTCCAGTGAGTCTATTCCAAGATAGGTCAAGAAGTTCCAGACGCCAATAGTTACCCAGAGCAGCAGCTATTGTTCCTGATAACTGGTTTTCCGAAAGCAGCAACCTTCTTAATTGTTTAAGGTCACGAAAAGAATGAGGTATTGGTCCAGAGAGCATATTTTTGTGAATTGGCATGCTTCCTAGCTTTCTTAGCTGAGAAATCTCAGTTGGAATGCTTCCTTGTAACTTATTGTTCCGCACGCGCAACCTTTCCAGCCTCTGGAACATGCCCAATTCCGGTGGAATTCTTCCACTTAAGAGATTTTCATCCAGTGCAACGGTATGTCAAGCTTGTCAGGTTGCCATTTTCGTGAGGTATGCTTCCATGTATACTGGTGTTAGATAAGAAATAAGTGAATATAAATTCCCATCACAGTTGCTGGAGCACATTGACTGATTTGGAGTCAAGCAAGTGTGTGGCCATAGAAGATGACATGTATCTTTCACCTTTAAACCTTGGCATGATAGCTTCGTATTATTATATCAGCTACACCACCTTCGAGCTCTTTAGCTCATCCTTGATTGCAAAGACAAAGCTGAAGGGGCTCCTTGAAATTCTTGCTTCTGCTTCAGAGTATTCACAACTCCTGATACGGCCAGGTGAAGAAGAAACTATAAGAAAATTAATAAATCATCAAATATTTTCTGTTGATAAACAAAAATATACTGATCCCCATGTGAAGGCAAATGCATTTTTGCAAGCTTACTTCTCTAGGCATGTTATTGCTGGGAACCTAGCACTTGACCAGCGAGAGGTCCTCCTCTCTTCGAGTTGGCTTCTTCAGGCAATGGTGGATGTTATTTCTAGTAATGGTTGGTTAAACCCAGCTCTTGCAGCAATGGAATTGACCCAGATGGTTACCCAGGGTCTTTGGGAGCATGATTCTGTCTTGTTGCAGCTTCCACATTTTACGAAGGAACTTGCCAAAAAGTGCCAGGAAAATCCAGGTAAAAGCATTGAGACAGTTTTTGATTTAGTTGAGATGGAGGATGACGAAAGACGTGATTTATTGCAGATGTCAGATGCACAGTTGTTGGACATTGCTCGTTTTTGTAACCGCTTTCCAAACATTGATCTAGCATATGATATATTAGAGAGTGATGATGTGAGTGCCGGGGAAAATGTTACATTGCAAGTTACTCTTGAAAGAGATCTAGAAAGAAGACAGGAATTAGGTCTAGTTGATGCACCCAGGTATCCCAAACCAAAAGAAGAAGTTTGGTGGCTAGTTGTTGGGGATCCAAGTAGCAATCCGTTGCTGGCTATTAAGAGAGTATCACTTCAGAGAAAATCTAAGGTTAAGCTTGATTTCACTGCACCATCAGAGCTTGGAGAAAATATTTTCCTATCTATCTGTTAGAAAGATTTTCCATAGCTCTATCATCATAAAAGAGAACTCTACATGAAACGTAGCATTCTTAGTTCTATAGTTTTGCGAGTCAAGTTCTGGAAATTAAAGTTTGTAGCTTCAAATATTACCAGAACCCCTTCCCCACCAGAAGGCCATTTGAATACAAGATCCACCAGTGCCCTTATACCACCTGCCTCTGCAATAGCACCCTGAGCATAAGAAAACAAACATCAACTTCATGTTATTTGGAAAGGAGGAAGTAAACTAGAATGTTGTTCTATGGATGATAGGAAAATGAAGCAGTATTTAGTCAAACAGCCCAGTTTTACCAATCAATAATAACAACTGTAATTTCCATAGCATTTCCAGTGCATACAATACATGGGCAACACCATAAACATGCACAATGTAGGCAGGGTGCTTGCTAAAAGGATAAGTAAGGCTTCCTGTCATACAAGGAGATCTGATCATCATAGTTTTCATTTTTAGTTTTTAGATTAAATAAAAAATAAGCAAAGAGTATAAAGTTGACACCTTGTGCTCTTCTCCTACAGACAGGTTCCATAGTCCTCCCGTAGCCTCTTCAGCAACCCATCTATTAGGTGACCTGGCAAGGGCTGCCAAAATGCTAATGCCTCCTTCCATAGCAACTACTCTAGCCACATCGGCATTGACTGATAAATTTGCTATGGCCTGTAGAAGAAAAAATAACATTAACTTGGGGACAGTCTGATCGAGCCTTTTAACGTTTAATTGAAGAAATGCTTAGGCAGTCCAACTCTCCACTTTCTGAATACCAACAGAAATGCCCTGAAATGCTAAGGGCGATGACTTGGTGTCACAAAATCACCCATGAACAAGCAAGTTCAGAAAAAATTGTGCAAAGTGCAAAGTACAAAGAGAGCGACTGACTTATATATTGAGAAAGTTGGTTTCACAGAATCACCCATGAACAGGTAAATTGAGAAAGTTGTGCAAAGTGCAAAGTACCTTTGCTGCTTCTGACTGTACACCCTCTCGACGCGACTTTGCAAGATCCAACAGAAACCCAATGTGTGTTCAATCAGAAGCATATTATCGACCTCTGATGACTGATGTAGTTCAATCCTTGATTCCCCTTGTGAAACAGCAAGATGGTTCCAGAGTGGAAATCCTGGTAAAAGAAATGAACTCAAGCAAGGAGGTTAACTTATCTATTAAAGAGCATCTACTTACAAGTGCAACTGATATCATGGAATTCCTGAGAACGGATCCATTTGGGGCATTCTGTCAGCCTCAGTGTGACCTCTGCAAACCCTCCTCCTTTGCAAACCCTCCTTTGCCGCCCTCTCCTCTGCGAGCTATGTCCCCTGCGGCGT
>LPNX010067705.1:4107-62517 GCA_001517045.1 Pseudotsuga menziesii | reverse complement strand
CTTCACCTGGACCTGGAACTGCTTGTGCTGCATCTATATCTATATATGATGCTACTACTCGTGTTGCTGTCTATGCTGCAGGATCTGCTATCTATGCTACTGGAATAAGCAGTTTTTAATGAAACCCTATCAAACCCAATAGATAACAATGAGGGCCGAGCCCAAAATAGTAATGGGGCTTCTCTTCCCTCCACAAATCGATTTGGTGAACCCAGTCGAAAGGTAATAGATTTCACACCATCGATTTGGATCCAAGGGATGAGAGCACTTGGTGGGTAGAGCGCTATAGTTACCACTCCCATAGCATTGCATTTGTTATGTATTGGCGGGAATCTTGCTTCAATATACTATTAGATTTATTTATTCTTCCACATTAGTTTTGTAACAATTGAAATATGATTGATGCAATGAATTCAAAAGAAAAAAATGGTGCAACAACAATCTTTGTTTTGTTTTTGTTGTCCATTTCAAATATAAGCTAAAAAGGAGGGGGTCCCCTCATTTTATTTCCAGATGAGGGTGTGAGGAAGAGATTTTTAAGATTTAAAGTTATTTTTGGGGGCATCACCAATCTCTTAGATTCACAAGTAAGTTTTTTTTATTTCCCCCATGGCCACTTGTTTTGATTTGCAAATTTAAATCAAAATGTGAAGTGGGTTTTGAAAGTGGGATTTGGGTTTTCGATATGGGTTTTGTATTTATTTATGACCCTTATTAGCATTTCCCTTCCACCCTTATTAAATGTATGCAGTGATAAACGGATGTAGTATCTAAAATCTTTTTCCCAATTTTTCTCTATTTCCCTAAGGTCTAACTTCACATGATGGAACCAATTTTTTCACAAGCCTAATTTGTTCACCATATATAAAGTCACCATTAACCATGAGAAAAGCTAGTTTGTAATGTTTTGTAAATTAAAGTTCAAAATACCTAAATATATATGATCCTATAGTCCTTACTATAAGAAGATAAATTAAAATGACACAATCCATGCCATACATATGCCAAATTTCAAAACTAGCAAAGCCATAGTTGTTGAAGACATCATAGAATTTGGCTATAGTACATGATATTTGGTTATTTGCATTAGTTTTTTTTGTAAATTAAATGAAAACTCAAAATTCCCTAGAATAAAATTATTTTTCTCTAATATCAACCCAAAATTATGAATTTACGGATATCATAGTGTAGTTTTAGAGGAAAAAAAAGGTTAAAGGTTGAACAAGTTTCCCCTATATAAGACATGTTAGAGTCCATGTATAACAAAACACCTATTGTATAACAAAAATTTTACTAGTATTTTTATGTGAAGTTTGACAATAACTAACTCCAATAGATTCATGCAAATAGGAATGATCAAATGAGATTAGAGGATTCCTTGACCTCTTATTCAAACATTAATTGAATAGCATCCTATAACTCTGTCCTTACCATGGATGCAACATTTTTAAGGAACTCTTCCAATTTTTTACTCATGCCTACCTTTTTAGAGCCGTCGCTTAAGCGACACTTAGGAGGCAAACCGTCGCTTAAGCGACACTTAGGACGATAGAAATATTAGCGCCGTCTCTTAAGCGACACTTAGGAGGATGTCCGTCGCTTAAGCGACGCTTATGCCCATTATTTCAAAAAAAAATTAATCTTTCTGATTTTTGGCACGGTTAAAATAAAAAATCCATGCGCCGTCGGATTTTGGATCAAAATGTAGTAGTGTTTGGTTCTTGGTAGCTACGGATCATGGGAAATAATGACATGTTGTAAGCAGGTTCATTGTCATTGTGTGTTATCGCATGTATTGCATATTATACATGGCCAGGGTTTCACTTGATTACAAGTTGTTTATAGGAAGAATACAGAATGAGGTAATGCAATGGTATGTTGTAAGCAGGTTCGTTGTCATTATGTGTTATCACATGTATTGCATATTATACATGGCCAGGGTTTCGCTTGATTACAAGTTGTCTACAGGCAGAATAAGGAATGAGGTAATGCAACGATATGTGTGGTTTACGAAGGCTTCATGGTTGATGTGGCTCAATTGTGTTTTGGCTTTAGTTAAGATGGGGTACCTGTAACAAAGTAAAACATATATATATGCGAGTATCCTAAGCAGTAAGGCACTCTTTCTTAAGCCATTTACCCACCACACAAATAAATTCCATCCACTACACACATAACACATTAAAATAATCCCATACAGTTGGTATAACGTGGTGGGGTAATCTCATAACCTCTATCAGAAAAACATGTACTGGGTGAAGAAGTAATAGAATCGGCTCCTTTTTATTTCCCCAATTATGATGTCATCCACAAACCCCTAAAAACAATGTTTAGTTAATAAAAATAATATAAAATTAGAGAGAAAGTTGTTATCATCTTGTCTACCCAAACTTATTTTTGTTGGTGCCTACCCCAACCGAACCTAGGACCATTTATAACAAAATTAAATCTGAAACCAATCGATGGACAATTACTTAGTCCATTAAAACTGTTCATGTAGAACAAGGTTCTGCACTATTGGGAAAGATCCTCAGAACTAACTGTGTTCCTCACCTCGGTAACCCATACCTTAGTAAACAACATGGCTCCAACCAATGTTTCTTCTGGCTTAACCAATGGTTTACACTTATTTTATTCTCCTTCCTCCTCTCGGCTATATGATGGAAGTGGTCCTGTGTGCAAGGGAATACCTCTCAGAGATAAACTTCCAGAAATGGAAATGTTAAAGGGCATAGTTTCCCTAACCTAGGTTTTACTTTTTCCTTTGTCCTAATCATATGCACTCGCAAGTAATTTTTTTATTTCTTCTTTTCCTTTGGTCCAGAGGTCTTGCACTTCATAGGGCAAGGAGACATACATTCAATTTATTATGGACAAGTTCAATGTATATATGCAAGTATCATATGTATGGGGTGTTTTTATAGTATAAATTGATTCTTTAGGTGTTTATTGAAAAATAAAAAACAATGAAATTAAGCCATTCATTCCATGTAACCCATTGCAGAATAAGAAGCCATTGTTTCCTGCCCCTACTAAATAAGACTAACTCTTTAGTGCAAAATTAGTTGTTAGCAGTTCCCATCCCTACCTCTTTCACTCACACTACATAGAGTCCCAGCAGTATAGCTCCTACTAAGAAGCATAAAGAGTATAGAACTGTTGGTTATCATGGGCAGACCTGGGTTTACTATAATCAACCAACAACACCCCTAGCTCACTTGCCCTTTCGGCAACAGACCGCGAAGCAGCCTAAAGTCTCACCCGAAGTGATTCTAATGGGTTGGCTAAGGACTCAAGTGTCTTGGAACAGGTTCTGTGGCGTCTTTTCTTATGACTCACAGCTCTTCTAGATACGAGGCCTCTTTCTCTACGCGCCGCGCGACTCCTCTACTCGCGTCACGCGATCTCCTGGTCTCACAGCTCTTCTAGCCGCGAGATCTCCCTTTATACTGCCGTGCGGTCCCTTTCTACGTCACGCACTTCCACTGACCCACGATATCTCCAACCTTACCACATCGCTGCGCACCGTGCGACATGCAGCTCCTGCCCAATGCTAAGCCCTCAACCTGCGGTATCGCGCACCGCAGCTCCTCTGCCGGTGCGGTATCACCTCTCTGCGATACCCTACCTCCGCGGCTCAGCGCACTTAGCGTTGCTCATGTCGACGTGCAAGACACAACATACGATACTGTTCAATAATCCAACTAGTGACTGTTCAAGCAAAGCATAAATGAACCCACATACGACATACCAAATACTTAACTTATGTTTATCCTCCTATATTGCGGTAAACTGATTAACACATTCATTCATTTAACTGTAAACAAAGTTCATGGAGTAACTGATAAATGCACAAGTAACATAACACATAATCCAATCATATAACACACGATTTTAACGTGGTTCACCTCCAGGATGGAAGTTACGTCCACAGAACTGTGTTTTCATTATAGCTCAGGGGAAGGTAAAACACAGTTCTGTTGCACCGCATATGCAGCTCAAGATCTTCTCTCTTAGATCTTCTTTCTATCTCTATATTGTCTCTTTTACAATATAATATTCCCTCTCTGTCAATCCCTGCAAATTGTTACATGCATGCTCCATAAGCCAGCTACTGGTCACAGTAAGATTGCTACCGCTAATAACAGAACCAGAGCTTGAATTTTACAACTGTCTAACAATCTACAAAAAAACTAACAACTAGACGAACCCGCTAATGTCTAACCCTTTACAATACAAAATGTATCCCTTTATAGGCAGCTCGAAGGTCTTGCCATTTACAACACTGTGGGCCTATCCCAATAGTAACCCAAAACCCTAATTAGTGACAGTCAGCCATATCTATACTTGAGGTAGCCGCTTTCCGTCACACCATAGCTCTCTGCAGTCTTCCATGCTTCCCGATGCTAATCATGGGTACTGTGCACCGCTTCGATTTTCTATCCTTTGTCTTCAATGCTTCAGCCTCGTTGCTCCTTTTCCTTTATGAGGGTTGCTGACCCCTCATGTCTCCACCGTTGCCTTCGATGCAGTGGGTGAGCTCTCTCTTCTCGGCCGCTTAGGTACCGTCATCTACCTTGAATTTTCTATCTTAAAAGTCATGGTTTCCTGCTCTGCTCTATTAGCTAGAAACATGCTACGGCGTCGTAGCTCCATCTTATCTTCTCTCCGCAAAAACTTATCTATCTGCTAAACTTAGCAGCTTCTTCTGTAGCTGCAAGACCCTGCTCCAATAGTCCCCTAACACTTACTTGTGGCTCGCCCTTGAGCCACTTCCAGTGGGATTCTCCTGCTATAGCTTTGCCTTGGATTCCTACAAAGTCCTCTGTAACCTGTCTCAAAGTCCTGCGACTTCCTTCTGCATCACCTCGACACGCTCTTTATAGTTTCTGTCACTTGGTTCGCTAGGCTCTCTTATCCTTCTTGCCCATAGTCATGGTCTCGCTCTCGTCGCTCTTGAAACCTTTTAAGAACCTTCTGGTGTTTGAAAGGTCTTCCACAGATATCCTTTCCTCTTGACCTGGGTTATAACTTTTATCATAAGGAAAATCTGTATCTTCCAACCTTCTCAAACATTTCATTCAGTCTAGAGCCTTGTATATGAAAGAGATACAAACCATGAATTCCATTCCGAGAACAAGCCTTTGTCTGCATGCTGGAATTCTACCGTCCACTGGGTTTGCTATCCTCTTCCACTTTTCTTCTCTTCGAGGTGCTCTAGGTACTCATGCTGCCTCTGATCGTCAGATTTTCCTTTCGTTGCCTCCGCAATCTCTTGTGCTTCTCTTAGCTGATCAGATAGGTCGACAACCTTCTCTCGTTGCTTTCTTTTTCTCATTTTTACTTTCCTCCTCGCGGGAGATTTATTCTCATCATTCTTCTGCTCTGCTTTCTTATCTTCAGTGATCGACTCAGCGTTCTTCTTCTCCTTAGCAGAGACTTTGGTGACAACTTCTACTTCTAGCGCTTGACTCTTCATCCTTAGCGGCTGTCTGACCTGTGATGTACTTAATTTCACAACCCTGGGCAGCGTTGTCATAGCGGACCTACGGCCACGCGGGTCGAAGCGTCTCGGCATTTCTTCTAGAGGTTCATCCTCAGACAGAACCCTCTTAGTACAAAATGGCAGACGTACAATGGCTGCAACTTCTGAAAATCACAGCACTCTGTAACCAACTGAGCTCTGGACAGAGAACTCTTAACAACTTACTCTATAGCTCTTGGTTTTTCTGCAAGCGTAACCATCCCAATTGAATACTTTCTGCTTTTATACCCAATACAATAATCCCGAACACAACGGTCATCTAGACTGAACCCGTTGGTCATAATAAATGCCTGGAAAAGACCACACCCATCATCTGATCCTTAATAGATGCATAAATCCGATCGAATTTCCCTCGAAACGTGTGTGTACAGGCGCCGGTCTCGTCGAAGATTTGCCAAATCTGGAAAAATTGATTATACTGGTGCCCAATCTACGGTAAGATATACCGGTCATTTCCTCATTAACTTCCTGGCAGAAGGTGATTTGACTGGCCCTCTGTCGGTTGCAAAACTGAATACGTGGCACGGGGAAACATTGCACCGCCGCGATGCGACTCCGCATCACCTACGTAAAACAAATACCCCCTTTTTTTCTTTTTTTTTAAACTTGCGCAAAATGAACCGAGCTTACGCGATTCCTCATACTTAGAAAGTACCTGCCGGTGTAGACTAGTTCCCAGTGCGATGCCTCCTTTCAACTACACTAGAGATCTGCACCACCATAAACTGGATAAGCTAGGGCTGAGAGGTGGGGTGGCTATCACTATAGAGCTTAAGCCTACTGCCATTAATCCAAGTGGGAAGAAGCTCCCCATCCAGCTTGCTGAGCTAAACAACACCTCCCTCTGTAACTTGCTGTATTTGATATGGCCCCAGCCAATTTGTCTTGAACTTCCCTGGAAACTTAATGAATTTGCTGTCATAGAGGAGCACTAGGTCTCCGATCTGGAAAGTCTTACTCTTAATGTGTCTGTCATGCCAAGCTTTTTCTCGGGCCTTCTGCACTTTCTGATGGAATCTAGCGATGAATCTATCTTCTTCTAAGGCAAGCAGCTGTGCTAGCCTTTCCTCCACTGTGTCTGTATCAGTCATCCCAGTGATCTAAGTGATTCTTAAACTAGGAAGAATATACTCCATAGGCATAACAGCCTCCTTTCCATACACCAAGCTAAAAGGTGTGTGTCCTGTAAGTTTCTTGCATGTGGTCCTGTAAGCCCATAATACAGCATTAACTCTAAGGTCCCAATCGTTCCTTTGGCTATTGCAGATCTTAGTAAGAGCATTTTCTAAAATCTTGTTAAAGGCCTCCACCGTACCGTTAGCCTGTGGGTGGTAGGGAGTGCTCTTATGGTGCTGAATCTGGAATTCTTTTGTCAAGGCCTCAATAGTGTTGTTCAAGAAATGGGTACCTTGGTCACTCATCAAAATTACTGGGCATCCGAATCTACTGATGATGTTCTTAAAAAGGAACTGTGCGGCTGTAGCAGCATCACAATTCTTTACTGCTTTGGCCTCTGCCCATCTGGTGAGGTACTCTGTTTCGGTGATAATATATCTCACACGAATGCGCTTTCCTGGTGGGTTGATAGGAACCACAAAATCTATAGCCCATTTGTGAAATGCGCGCAGTGTAACCTGCGGTCACAGTGGCATTTCATCGCGTCGCGAGGGTTTTCCTACCCTTTGGCAGATATCGCAGCATCTGCAAAAGTCCTTGGTGTCTTTATGCAACGTAGGCCACCATAATCCTGCCTCCAGGATTTTCTGCGCAGTCGGATTTCCTGTGAAATGACCTCCTGCATTTCCTGAATGTGCCTCTCTGATAATAGCGTCGTTTTCATGCGGCATCACACACCTGCGCAGAACTTCATCCAGACCTAACTTGTATAACTATCCTGCGATCAGGGTGAAGTCTGCTCCTTTTACAACCAACTGCCTCTTTTGCTGCTTAGTAAACTCATCAGGCGCTACTCCTGTAGTGAGGAATTGAATAATATCGGCATAGTAGTCGCCTGTGATATGGATAGAAAACAGCGGTGCATCTGGCATATTGTCATCTAGGTTACTTGGCTCTTCGCGAGATCTACCGTCAAGCCTTGTCTGCACACAATATGACCCAACAAAATACCGAATGGTGCACAAAATATACATTTTTTCAAATTTAGAGAAATATGGTACTACCTACATTTCTCTAACATCAGTCTTAAGTCTCCTATGTGCTTGTCGATTAGTCCAAATACAGTCCAATAATCGAAATATACTTCTAGGAATTTATGAATGTATTCTTTAAATACAGCAACTACTACTCTAGAAAATATAGCAGGTGCATTCTTAAGACCAAAGGGCATTATCGTATACTAGAACGAGCCCCATTCTGTTGCAAAGGTGGTCTTAGATCGATCTTCTGGATGGATTCTGATCTGATGATAGCCTAAAAAGTCATCAGTGAAGGAGTAGACCTCCTGTCCTCCCACATTGTCTAGCACTTCATCAGTGAATGGTGTCGGAAATGGATCGTGAAGCGATGCATCGTTGAGCTTGCACAGATCGACACAGATCCTGATGTCTCCTTTGGTTTTATTTTCCTGTACGACCATGGGACTAACCCATTCACTCTCTTATACCGGCTCGATGATGCCTGCTGCTAGCATCTTATTGATCTCATCCTTTACTTTTTCTTTGTAGCGTCGATTCAATCTATATGGGCGCTGCTTGACTGGTCGAGCATCCTCCTTCAATGGTATCCTCATAACTCCCAGATCTCCAACTATTCCCTTCATCTCTGTGAACTTGGTGGGAAATAGGTCCTGATAGTCATGTAACAAATCTGCAATCTGTCCGACTGTTTCATCGTTCCAATAGTCTCCAATAGAGGCAAACTTCGAATATCCTCGAATATCTTGATATTTATTACTTGTAGGGCCTAATCAACACCTGGATACTCATATTCAAAAGCGAAGGTGAGTAGAAAGCTATCTATCATAAGTGTCCATGTTGTTGTTCCCTTGCGCAATTCAGTCTCTGTATACCGGTTCCTTGGAACTGTGTCCAAAGTATGAATGAATCGGTGAACCCATTCATCCTCGGGAATGTCCGACCAATTCTATTCGCATGTCTGAATGTGTGACCTGGGGTCACTCTCTCCTATGTACTTGTGCTGGACGTAATCGGTGTCGATGGAGAATCTCATTGCCATCAATCTTTTAATATCATCCCATGATGCAATGTTCTCTTTATGCACGTACCACCATCTTGCAGGTGTAGCTTGTATTGCAAGATCCATAGCTGCGATCCTCTGTTCATGAGGAATCTGTTGCTCAAACTGCTCAAGGAAGTGTTGGATATCTGTCAGACCATGATATGATGGAATCTCATTGGTCTCTGCACCAATCCATCGCAGTGACTTAGTCAAATACGTGCACCTGCGCGCTGAGACTTCATGAAGTCTATTCTTCCAGTTCTCTAGACCAACATCTGAATCCGATGTGCATGAGCTGTCGCATCGCCAACTAATATTCCTATATGTTGTTGGATTGACATAGTCGCTCTGGTTTGTGGTCATCTGATAGAGACTCTCCATGTTACGTTCCTTCTCCTCTGCTCGGATAGGTTCAATATATCTAGGACCCTGGAAAGGATCCAACGGTGCGATGACCCAGATCTGTGTGTCCTCAAAGTTCATTTTTCTTCTCTTGAGGTCGATGACAACCATGTTACCGATCTCCCAATTGATACTTAATAATTCTAGATACGGTCGACTGTCGCCAATGATTTCTATAACTTCAAAGTCCACAAAACTGTGAACTCTGTCAATGTCAACTGGCACCTGCGGCAGTCGACCCAATGGTGATACTCGCTGCTGGTTAGCTAATCTCAGGTGGATAGGCGATCCGACTAACTGAGGGCTACCCATCTATTACCATATCTACTTATTCAGAACATTCACCTCTGATCCTAGATCTAAGACGACCTCATCCATTTCAAACTCTCCAATCTGTGCTGTGAGCTTCATCTCTCTTCTGGTCCTTGTATGTCCTGTAATATTATGAACAACGCGGTGTGCAATTCCTGAGAGAGATGGTTGCTGACACTGATCTATGATGCGTTGGAGCTCACCGATAGCTTTTTCATTTCTCATGAGTTTCAAGCAACTGCGTAGGAAGGATTGTACGCTTCCTGTCGATTCATCCTCGTCACCTCTTCCTGATGTGGTAGCCTGCGGTATCTGTTCAGGGATATCGCCACAAGGTGCTTGCTGCAGTATGCTCCTAGATGGCGGTACTTGCGATTCTGATTGCGTAGGTTCATCAAAGAAATCCTTAGCTTCCTGAAATGTTTGTTTGTTCTTTTGTAGGTCGAGTGGTGTTGCTTTGGTAGGAGCTCTGCGCACCCACGGCCGTCCTGTGTTTTTTTCTGTCTCCTGCGATGTCCCACTGGTAGAAACACCGCTACGAGTCACAATATTGACTCTTGATCTGGCTCGGCCTGCTCAATAGCAACAAGCTAGATGTTCTGGTGTACTGCTGGCTTAGGTTCTCTAATCTTAGCTATCAAGGTAGGACATTCCTCTATAGTGTGTTCATAAGATTTACAATAATTACATGTGGTAGTGGAGCTCTGATAGTCCCTAGCATAGTGTCCTACAACTCCACAGTTGTAACAAGTAACTGGGCCGCGACCACAGCCAAAACCTTCTCCACGTCCAAATCCTTCTGCTTGGCTGAAGCCTCCTCCTCGGCCTCGTCCTATGAATCCTCTTCCCTAACCACCATAAGCCAGATCCTGCTGTGGTCCTGCTGCTGGACCCTCTGTCTCTGACTGGACTCTGTACAAGTCTTGCTTTGCTCCAAACATCATTTCATAGGCTATGTAATCTTGTTCCTGATGGCCTACAGGCTTGAAAAAGATGTAGTATAAGTGCTTAGGTGTCTGCACATAGTTCTAAAGTAGAGGGCAATGGTGAGGTAAGTGTCCTCGCGTTTTGCATATCTCGCACCATGGCCCATGGGTCTGTGGTAAGGGGTTAGGAGCCCCTGTTGCTATATATTCTACAACGACTAGACAATTGTCTTTACTATGGCCCTATGCTATACATTTTATGCACCATATCTCTTGCGCAACTTCTTTCCCTTTCTTCAACTCATGCAACTATAATGTAATATTAGCCAACTGCTTCTGTAAAGTTGTCATGCCTGTACTAGTCTCAGCTAGAGGTGAAGCCTCGAGCTTCATTGCCATCTCCAATGCGTCATCCTGCATCTAGAGTTTCTTCCGCATTAACGACAGTCTAATGTGAGGGAGCAGCGCTGCAATAAACCATTCCTTATGCTGCTCCAACGCAAACTCAAAACTGACTTGGTCTATAAGGGATTTGAATTTTTGATCAAAGTCCCACACCGACTCTGTAGGTAATTGCTCAATGTCTTTGAGTTCTGTTATGCACTGTGACTCAGACTTAGGTTTCTTAAACTCTTTAATCATGGCGGTCTTGACCTGGACGAGTGTTCTAGGTATAGCAGCGTACTTCATATACCATGTTAAAGCTCGTTCTCTCAATGTGGTGACCAACTGTACAAGTTTAATGTTATCATCATTAATTATTTTAATGGTCCACATGGCTTCACATAGAAACCAATGTTGTTCTGGGTCCTCTGCTCCTATACCCTTAAAGGTAGGTAGCTTCATATCATCTCCCATTCTATTTCTCTGTGGTGGGTCTTGATTGACTGGATTACTACCACTCGACGGTGTAGGTGAAGGCGATGTAGCGGTAGTAGGTACTATCTGTGAGCTACTGGATGGAGTACCTACAGGATTACTCTGAGTCCCGGTCTGTTTCTGTGGGGTATAGGGGTGGTAAGGGATACCCCCCTCTAGTTCTTCTACAGTACTATGACTTGGTTGCCTAATATTTTCTGAACTATCTCCAAATACAGGAGAGCTGAAAGCTACTTTATACTTCTTGCCACTACGTGTTCGTCCAATGTCATCAAAATCACTTCCAAACTCTTATGACATTACTATCGCTACTTACTCATCTGAAACTAGATCCATTGTTCCTTTTTCATGTAATAGCATCTTAATGGACAAGTTTAAAGATCTTAGGTACTTACCACGATATCTTTTGAAGAAGTAGCGCTCAGCCTCGCTAAAGCTTTTTGTCTGGTCAACTGCAAACTCTGTGACGAAGCCTCCTAGCACACTCACAAGCCAGAAGTCTACTACCCTCGTGAGGGGATTATCAAGGTTCTCCACGGTCTGAATCAGCTCCGGTGTCCAAACAATGTCTCTTTTCTTTTTCAATATGCCTGTATCAGTTAGCTTTGCTAACCAGTCATAAAGCTCTTTTCCAAAGGTAGCAAAGAATATCGCATGTATGTCTGTAATGATATGCTTTTGTAACCAGGCCTCTGTGTTTAGTTTAGGGCTCCTGTTCTCTCGTTCAACAAACTCTTCCAGGTTAGACCAAACCCACTCGTTGAGTTCGTCTCTAGTAGGATGCCACCAGACCATCAGCGCTCTGTTTGTTCAAAGCCGGCAATAGAACCATTTGTTGGTTATCATGGGCAGACCCTAGTTTACTATAATCAACCAACAACACCCCTAGATCACTGGCCCTTTCAGCAATAGACCGCGAAGCGGCCTGAAGTCTCACCCGAAGTGATTCTAATGGATTGGCCAAGGACTCAAGTGTCTTGGACCAGGTTCTGTGGCGTCTTTTCTTATGACTCGTAGCTCTTCTAGCTGTGAGGCCTCTTTCTCTACGCGTCGTGCGACTCCTCTGCTCGCGTCGCACGATCTCCTGGTCTCGCAGATCTTCTTGCCACAAGATCTCCCTTTATACTATCGTGCGGTCCCTTTCTACGTCGTGCACTTCCACTGACCCGCGATATCTCCAACCTTACCGCATCATCACGCACCATGCGACACGCAGCTCCTGCCCAACGCTAAGCCCTCAGCTTGTGGTATTGTGCATCGCAACTCCTCTGCTGGTGCGGTATCGCCTCTCTGTGATACCCTACCTCCACGGCTCAGGGCACTTAGCATTGCTCGTGTCGACGTGAAAGACTCAACATACAAGACTGTTCAATACTGCGACTAGTGACTGTTCAAGCAAAGCATAAATGAACCCACATACGACATACCAAAGACTTAACTTATGTTTATCCTCCTATATTGCGATAAACTGATTAACACATTCATTCATTTAACTGTAAACAAAGTTCATGGAGTAACTGATAAATGCACAAGTAACATAACACATAATCCAATCATATAACACATGATTTTAACGTGGTTCACCTCCAGGATGGAAGTTACGTCCACAGAACTATGTTTTCATTATAGCTCAAGGGAAGGTAAAACACAGTTCTGCTGCACCACATATGCAGCTCAAGATCTTCTCTCTTAGATCTTATTTTTGTTTCTATATTGTCTCTCTTACAATATACTCTTCCCTCTTTGTCAATCCCTGCGGATTGTTACATGCATGCTATATAAGCCAACTACTGGTCACAGTAAGATTGCTACCACTAATAATAGAACTAGAGCTTGACTTTTACAACTGTCTAACAATCTACAAAACAACTAACAACTGGACGAAACCGCTAATTTCTAACCCTTTACAATACAAAATGTATCCCTTTATAGGCATCCCAAAGGTCTTGCCATTTACAACACTGTGGGCCTGTCCCAACAGTAACCCAAAACCCTAATTAGTGACAGTCGACCATATATGTACTTGAGGTAGCTGCTTTCCGTCACACCACAGCTCTCTGCAGTCTTCCATGCTTCCCGGTGCTGATCATGGGTACTGTGCACCGCTTCGCTTTTCTGTCCTTCATCTTCAATGATTCAGCCTCATTGCTCCTTTTCCTTTATGAGGGTTGATGAGCCCTCCTGTCTTCACCGCTGCCTTCATTGCAGTGGGTGAGCTCTCTCTTCTCGGCCACTCAGGTACCGTCATCTACCTTGACTTTTCTATCTTAAAATTCATGGTTTTCGGCTCTGCTCTGGCGTCGTAGCTCTATCTTATCTTCTCTCTGCCAAAACTTATCTATCCGCTAAACTTAGCAGCTTCTTCTGTAGCTGCGGGACCCTGCTCCAACAAGAACTAGGAGTTAGCTTCTTCTAAACTCAAGCTAAGCACTAGACAAATAGAGTTTAGTTTTTATGAATTAAGTAGCTTTCTATAAACCCTCATCTTCTGAAAATAGTGTCTTGGCTAGTTAGGCTATTATTGAGAACCTTTGTAAGAAACACTACATGCCCTCTCATCTTTGATATTGTGATCTATACGTTTTGCTGCATTTCATACTTACATGTTGCATCCTGGCTTGAACTTACTACTGCATGTAGTACAGGGTTTGTTCCACATTTGCAGTAATAGAAAGGGCCATGCCAGACTTCTGGTATTGGCCATATATGTATTAGTTACATGTACTTCGATTATTTTGGTTTGGGAAAATGTTCCCATATTTTGTGAGTTGCAATTTGAAAAGAGTCAATTATACCTTTTTTGGGAAAAATTATGCATCATATATTACATTAAAATTAGTTTGCATGTAAATAAAAGTTACATATATAATAATTATCAAAGGCCACGACCACCAAATTGATGTATGAGAGCCCTTTTTTATGGAACAAGGGAGTCGATTTTTGTTCTAGGCCCCTAAGTGGAGAAAGCCTCTTGGCATCCTGCTTTGAGACAACATAACTTTCGTAAGTGTTCAAGAACTCATAACTCTATTCAAACTTGTTGATATTTAAGAGGAAAGAAAAACAATAGGAAGCAAATGTAGATCAATTGAATGTAACCACTCTTAACTTCTCTTCTAGTAGTTATTCAATAGAAAACTCCCCAATGTGACAATTCTCAAACTATGAGAATTTTAAGAATTCAAAACTTTTATGGAGTAACTGTCAACTCTTGTCACTATGTATACTTCTACAGTTAATTGACATACAATGAAAACTATAGGAGATGGTAGCTCCTACATCAGTTGCAACTCCTACATCAATTGCAAATGGTGCATAAAAGGGTTACATACAAGTTTAAAATAAAAGTATTGACTGGCCAACAACAAAAGAGAACCACTTGGCAATCAACTACCATGAAAGAGAGAAGAATAACTTATGAAGATTTGAAGGGGATACATGTAATCATGTAGACAGACTAGGTTGGCTGAATTGTCTTCCCAAAATTGAGTTACAAGACATATGTAAAGTGACCTATCAATATATGCATAAAACTACTGATAAAAACATACAAGTATAATCTACCATCCTTGGAAAACATACCTTTCATGGAATAAGGTTGTTGAAATCCCAAGGAACTATTTGGTGTAGATTCATTAATATGCATAGGTCTCAATGAGCAATAAATTCCATTCATTTCAATCATAGCTCGGTTTTTCTTGCTCTCTTCACAAAATCTGACAAACCCATAACCTTTGGTGCAAGTTTTATTTTCATCTATCAAAACGTTAGCACCTTTAATAGATGAATATCAGCTTTTGAAAGTCTCTTGGAAGATAATATCAGTGACCTCATGACCCAAGTCCCTAACAAATATGGAATACGCAGTGCCTGCTTATGTCTGTCTATCACCAGCTCCAAAAGTATCCCAATTCAACCTAAAATGTTGTTGAGAACTGGGCATGCGTGTACCATGGAAATTCTGCAAAATTCTCTCTACAGTTGCATGAGAATCAAGTTCCACAAAACCATAACCCTCTAGTTGTCCAATTTGCTTATTTTGAATAATATTAACAGAAACAATATCGACTCAATTAGTTTAAATATTGCAAAAACCACTTCTTCTATAAACAAAAAATCAATGGAATTTGACCAAGTTACACTTTCACAGACCCACAACTTGAGAAACTTGTTAATAATACTTTTCACATCATATCCAAGAAACAGAGAGTATACAGAAAACATGAAGCACTGGATGTTGCCACATCCATAGTTATAACAAAAAAGCTCATGAATAATCAAATACATGAGACATGCATTCACCTTTATGTCATTGACTAGTAGATACTACCTTAAAATTATATAATATCAAATCTATGGGATTAAAAATTATCACTGAGATAGGAACTCACGATCACTAAAACCATCACATCTTGAAAATTGACATGCTACATTCATTGAACTAGTTATTGAGTAATTTTCTTTGTTGTATAGGTGAGAGGTTGTGGATAACTTCATATACAACCAATTAATGCATATATCTAAGGTGCATGCTTACTTAAGCTCACTGTGTTTGGAGCTTGTAGCTTAGTTGGGCACCTTTTTTAGGAGAGCATGCCAATCTGCAATCTAAGCAAGTTTTTATTTGAAACACTCTTGTGTGGAACGCATGACCTTGTAGGTTTCCATCCTGGTGCTTCACCGAGATGTTCTAAATATGGACCTAGAATTGTTTAGCTGCAAGGGTTCTACTATTTAGGGTTTGTTAGGCCCATTCAGAGTTTGCTTTAGGGCAATATTTTTTTCTGAAGACCTCAACTGAGTATTGCGGGGATTTTTTCTTGTGTCTTTGGTTGTATGTTCATCCCCACAGACTCTGTTAGCAGATTGCTATGCTAATTGACCATTGATGTGTAGGTCCATTTCCTCATTTGCATGAACCCCTGAAATTTTGGAACGGGAAACAAAGTTACCTGTCTTTACGATACTCAACAGTTTTATTGTTCTTAGGAATTTACAATAGAATGGTATTTAGTTTTCTTATTTTCAATTGAAGGAACCATGTTGTCAGCCAATGATCCCCTTGATCTGTGTTGTGCCAACAACATGTTTTAAATATGCTCTCTTCTGAATTTTTTATTCCAAATAAGGATTATGCATATTCCCTAATTCCAATGGACTAGGAAACAATGCAATGTTAGTGCAAAATCTTGCTGAAGATAGGTCCAATTAACTTGGATTAGCACAACAGGTTTAAGATTGCTTCTCTATAATTGTACAATTTTTTCATAAGAGAATTCTAAAACAACTAAATGCCTAGACACAAAAACAAATTCTCCAAGTGGAACTGAGCAACAAATAATTAAATATCTGTCAGTTTACATATCTAAGCATATCCTTCTCCCCACCCTCGTTTATATGTCAAAATATGTGTCAGTTTGAAATACTTTTCATGCATGCCTATCGTGGAATGATTGTAAGAATTTCTCCACATAAATGGTTGAAGCTATGCTAGTATCACAAGTTTTTAGGCTTTTTGTTGCAAATTTAAATGGAGTTAGTTTTCGAAATAGTTCTAGGTTACAAAGGCCATTATTAATGGTATTTTATCATGTTCTATCATTTAAGGAAACATTCACACCTATGTTGTTACAAAAACAAGAAGATAGACATGCAATGCTCATACATTGCATATTGAATGGTGATAATCATCAGTTACAACTAGTGGTTAAGAACATGGATTTCCAGAAGTACAGCGACATGAACCAGAGTTGGTTCACAAGGTTTTTTTGGCTTAGCAATACCCTATGTAGATCTCAATACACAAGGTAGAGCAAAACCCAGTTTAATAAAACTCTATAACTAGAGATACAAGCATTAGGTGATCTGTCGTATGTCAAAAAAGAGCATATGTTTCATCTTACAAATCAGGTTTCTGCTAAGGAAATCAGCTTGTAGATGTCCCTGAACAGTACGGAATGGACAAATCTACTATTTCCCCTGGGTTTTGCATCAAAAACTTGGTGAAGCAGAATATGTGTTGAATGTTTATATGTAAATATGATTACTAGGATACCCTGCCAGCAAAATATCAATCTTGACTGCTTACAATGGTCAAAGGAAATTGATTCCCAATATGACCAATTGAAATACATGCCTAATCCTCTCATTAGATGTTTTAGCAAGGTGACGACTGTTGACAGGTTTCAAGGTCAACAAAATGACTAATGTATCACTCTCTCTAGTCTGAACCAGATTTGTAGGCCACCTTTGAGATGTTAGTAACTTAGTAGACATGTTTCCATGTCCCAAGCTGGTTTGGGATTGTATGTATTATGGAATTTCTCTTTGTTTAAACAATGAGATAAACTATAACCCACTTTTCAAACTGATACTCCAACACCATGATAAGCTCACTTTTGAATTTGGATAAAACAACTTGACCCACAGGGCATCTTTGTTGAGGGAACTAGCAGGATTCATCTTGTGAGTGGACTAGAGATGGAGCACATTACCTTGAGAAAATTTTTATCAACTTTATTAGTGACAAACAATAGAGCAACAAGTAATTATTCATTATCCTAATCAACAAATATAGGGATACATTTTCGTTCTGTCAGGACACGAATTTACAAACATGTCAAAACCATGCCCCGGTGAAATATATGCACATTTAGAGCTCAAATATGAAAAGGAATTAAAGCATTATGAATAAAATCTCAATCATGGCGAGTTTGTAGAAAAGCGTACAATAAAAAGGATTAAAAGGCACGAGTTGAGGGTCTAGCTAGGTGGCAGTTACAGTTCATTGCACAAAGTAGAAGTGACACCCAAAACAAAACATAGTTAACTAAAAGTTGGCTTCAATGTTATTTTTAGACTCATGCAAGCATGAGGGAAACAACATTCACATAGGATAAGGATGCATGCATCACTTGGTTGTTATCTTAGCTATCATTCATGCAAGGAGGCACAACTAAGGAAATACTTCTCTGCTATTTTGGAACAACGGTTAGACTGATGACCTTCAGCTCACCCTCCTTATATAAAATATAACACCCTATTATAATACAATAATAATGTAAAATATGACATACAACATAGAATGCTCCTCACTACAGTATCAATGTGAGAAAAAAGTTAGTTTTGCAAAAAACGTGAAAGCAAGGTAGTATGTTTGTGACCACCTGACTTGGAAATGCACATTGGAATGTTGCATGCTACAACATTGAGGCTTTGAGCTCATGGAGAAGGAATTAAGTGTGATGGCTTAATTTTCTCTTTGAAATAAGTAATCTATAAAAGGAAACATGGGGCTAGTGTTGACTAAAGAGATCAGCTATATAGAAATCATGAATGGTTATGGAAGGTTTGACCCCATGGACCCCAATGAAGTAACCCAAAGTGCATTTGGGACATTTTTCCTTTGTTTTATTTATTTATTGTGGTGTCCCCTAGCCATTGGAAGGCCATAGAAAGGAACCAAATTTCAAATGAACCACTCACTCGGAACCAAACTAGCTCTTCATTCACTCAGAAAGGAAGCATGCCCATTCATAACAAAAAAACTACAACTAAATGTAATATTAAATTCACATAAAGATAAATCTGAGCCTTGGATTGGATTTTATGGTGAGCTATAACTTGCATAAAAGATTAATTCAAGGACATGTGGAGAATTGGTCTCAACACCTAGATCTAAAACTGAGCAACATAATTGACCTATGAAATTTCCAACGGATGTGTATAGGCCTCATAGACTTGATTTGGTCATTGACGAATGATGCTCCATCACAATATCAACAATTAGAGCACATGGAGGAGAATACCTTGAAGCTTCTGCCGATGCATCTCTAAAACATTGTTGTTCATCCTATCGTCAAGCTCCCAATTTTTTTACTTTTGGATGCACATTAATCTTTAGGCTTCATATTGCCTCTGATGCACTTTATATCTCTATCCCACATTGATTGTGGGAATGTCTAAACTTTTTTTTACATACATGTGTGTTCTTTATTATATCAACACATTGTGCACATTATATACCATAGTGGCCATGAGATGAACTCTTTCAACACTAGATTTTGTTATGAGTTGTGGTTGGATATGGTCGACTTGCAAAGACAATAAATGTAAAGATTGGGCTTATCCAATCCCTAATATTTTACAATTTACTTTTACAAGAAACCATATATATAACAACTGGAGGCACTAAGGACGAGAGTGTAATAGTATAGTCCCCATAGAAAAGTCCAATATCTAGAGGTATTGTGGTATTAGGCGCTTGATTAGGTGTCCTTTCGCATTCTAACCTTATAGGGCATTTGAATGATGTAAGTCCAAAAGCCTATCCACAATACATTTTTTTTTAATTGGATCTCCGACCCATTATTGTTATTTTCTTAGTAGAGTGAATTTGATTTGTGTTGAGCATTTAGAGATTTCCCACCATATTATTCAACCATCCTCACCATGAATCTAGGGCTCTAAGTTCCAATCTTTCTTTAATCACCAAGGATTATTCCTCACAACTAAGATACAAAACGTTATCTTAAACTAAAATACAGAGCGGTAGGGGGATTCATCCCTGATAGTCATAGTGGATAGTGGTGGGAGATGATACGAAACTAGATAATATGGAAGGTTGTAGGTTTTAGAGTGTACATTATTATGAGAAATGATCACTACTCTTTATCAACATAAATCCTATTCAATATTTTCTTGAACTCTATAATTTCTTCACTAATTGACAAAAAAAAAATCAACCGCAAACAATTTTCAACACATATTGACCTTGGAAAATCTACTTCAGGAAAAATATAACGATGTGTTGGCTTTGAATACGTTTTAATGATTCTTTTAAAAGAGGAGAATTATATATTAAAACAACTCCAGTGTGTACAAAATATTGTGTAAGTGAATCTAGTTTCTATAACATTTTTTTCCTTTATCTTGGCTTGCAATCTTCATTTAGAATGGGAATTGGCTAGACTCCAAGGCTGCTTAATTCTACTAGTTTTAGTTCCAAGTATTATCATTACCATGACAATGACAAGGATAAGGATGATGACGATGATGATGATGCCATGATGATGACGATGACAATCATCATCAAAACAATGATCGATATTGGTGAGATATAGATGGATCCACACACATCCACTGTGAAGGATATAATTGCCAACATGCCAAAGTTTAATGTGACGGGTTTGGTCATTCATTTTGGTGGTCGGATTTTAGGCTGGACTTACGAAGTATTATGTTGAGGTTTCTTACCTTATATACCATTGCAATGAGACCAAAACAAAACCATGAATTCAATGAGATTTTTTTTGCACCCTATTTCAAAGAGCTAACACACATAAGATTTTCATAACGGTGTAACGAGATAACACACATAAGCTTTCACTCGTAGTGCCATGTTAGAAGAAAATCTATCTCTAGCTAGATTTCCATTATGGTTTAATGCATTTGATGACAATGTGGCAAGGTTAGAAGGAAATTTACCTTATGAAATCTAACACACATTATCTTTTACTCACCGTGCAATGTTTTAAGAATGAAATCTAACTCCAGTTAGAATTTCATCATGGTGCATTGTGATTGATGACAATGTCATCGTGCTAGATGGAAAACTACACTATGAAAGCTTACACACATTAGATTTCACTCACCATGCAATTATTTAAGGATGAAAGCTAACTTCAGCTAGATTCCCAACACAGTGCAATGTGATTGATGACAATGTGGTTGTTTACCTGGAAAACTACCTTATGAAAGCTAAAACACATTAGCTTTCACTCATCATGCCATGTTGTTAAAATGAAAGCTAACTCCAGTTAAATTTCCATCATGATTTAATGAGCTAACACACATAAGCTTTCCCTTATAGTGCCGTTTTGTTAGAAGGAAAGCTAAGTCAAGCTATATTTCCATCATGGTGTAATGTATTTGATGCCAATGTGACTTTGTTAGATGGAAAACTATCTTATCAAGGCTAACAAACATTAGCTTTACTCACTGTGCAATGTCTTAAGAAAGAAAGCTAACTCTAGCTAGATCTCCATCATGGTGCATTGTGATTGATGACAATGTGGTTGTGCTAGATGAAAAAATAAATTAGGAATGCTAACACACATTAGATTTCACTCACCATGCAATGATTAAAGATGAAATCTAACTCCATTTAGATTTCCATCACGGTGCAATGCGATTGATAACGATGTGTTTGTGTTAGATGGAAAACTACCTTATGAAAGCTAACACACATTATCTTTCACTAATCGTGCCATGTTGTTAAAATTAAAGCTAACTCCAACTAGATTTCCATCATGGTGTAATGTATTTGATAACAATGTGGTTGTGTTAGACGAAAAACTACCTTACGAAAGCTAACACACATTAGCTATTACTCACCGTGCAATGTTTTAAGAATGAAAGCTAACTCTACATAGATTTTCAACATGGTGCATTTTGATTCATGACAATGTGGTTGTGCTAAATGGAAAACTACATTATGAAAGAAAACACACATTATATTTCACTCACAGTGCAACAATATAAGGTTAAAAGTTAACTCTAGCTAGATTTTCATCATGGTGCAATTTGACAATGTGGTTGTGTTAGATGAAAAACTACCTTATGAAAGCTAACACACATTAGCATAGAGTCATCGTGCCATGTTGTTAAAAATAAAGCTAACTCTAGCTATATTTTCATAATGGTGTAATGAGCTAACTCACATAAGCTTTCACTCATAGTGCCATGTTAGAATGAAAGCTAACTCCAGTTATATTTCCATCATGGTGTAATGTATTTGATGACAATGTGGCAGTGTTAGATGGAAAAGAATGAAATGTAATTCCAGCTAGATTTCCATCATGGAGCATTGTGATTGATGATAATGTGGTTGTGCTAGATGGAAAAATACACTATGAAAGCTTACACACATTAGATTTCACTCAGCGTGCAACTATTTAAGGATGAAAGATAACTCCAGCTAGATTTCCAACATAGTGCAATGTGATTGATAACAATGTGGTTGTGTTACATGGAAAATTACCTTATGAAAGCTAATACACATTAGCTTTCACTCATCGTGCAATGTTGTTAAAATGAAAGTTAATTCTAGCTAGATTTCCATCATGGTGCAATGAGGTAACACACATAAGATTTCCCTTATAGTGCCATGTTGTTAGAAGGAAAAATAACTCCATCTAAATTTCCATCATGGTGTAATGTATTCGATAACAATGTGGTTTTGTTAGATGGAAAACTACCTTACGAAAGTTAACATACATTAGCTTTATTCACTGTAGAATGTTTTAAGGACGAAAGCTAACTCTAGCTAGATTTCCATCTGGTGCATTGTGATTGAGCACAATGTAGTTGTGATAGATGGAAAACTACATCATGAAATATAGCACACATTATATTTCGCTCACCATGCAATGATTTAAGGACAGAAGCTAACTCCAGCTAGATTTCCATCACGGTGCAATGTGATCGATGACGCTGTGGTTGTGTTAGATGGAAAATTACCTTATGAAAGCTAACCCACATTAGCTTTCACTCATCGTGCCATGTTTTTAGAAGGAAATATAACTCCAACTAGATTGGCATCATGATGTATTGTATTTGATAACAATGTGGCTGTGATAGATGGAAAACTACCTTACGAAAGCTAACACACATTAGCTATTACTCACTGTGTGATGTTTTAAGAACGAAAGCTAACTCTAGCTAGATTTTCAACATAGTGCATTTTGATTGACGACAATGTGGTTGTGATAAATGGAAAGCTACATTATGAAAGATAACACACATTATATTTCACTTACTGTGCAATGATTTAAGGTCGAAAGCTAACTTTAGCTAGATTTCCATCATGGTTCAATGTGACAATGTGCTTGTGTTAGATAGAAAACTAATTCCAGCTTGATTTTCATCATGGTGTAATGACCTAACACACATGAGATTTCACTCATCGTGCCATTTTGTTAGGAGGAATGCTAACTCCAACTAGATTTCCATCATGGTGTAATGTATTTGATGACAATGTGGTTGTGTTAGATGGAAAACTATCTTATGAAAGCTAACTCCAACTAAATTTCCATCATGGTGCATTGTGATTGATAACAACATGGTTGTGTTAGATGAAAACTACATTATGAAAGTTAACACATTAGATTTCACTCATCATGCAACGATTTAATGACTAATGCTAACTTCAGCTAGTTTTGAATTCTTGTAACTATATTACTTTTTTTAACATACACTTCATATGGTTTAACCTTAATTACAAACTACAATTCAAATGTGTTACAGAAATTTGGAGGAGTTACAATGGAAAATATAATTTTGACAAGAGGGGACTATGTTGACCTCCTAAAAAATGGTCAAGTTATTGGACTAGGAAGGGTTTAATCTACAAAGACTACAACTCATTATGGTGGAGAAATGCTTAATGTAGTTCAATTATGGTTTTGATAATTGATGTCATTGAACCACATTTGATTGTGGAAGATGTTGATGAAGGGGAATTACATCCATGGAAGATCATATATTTGATTCATAAAAGGTAAATCAAAATCTTAAAGAACATGTTAAGTGTTTTTTATAGTACATTGCTTGTTTTTTTTTAGCAAATACTAAGTTCTTTTAATTTGTTGTATAGGTGCAACTGCCTCTTCTGCATTTTCTATTGGAGACAAGGTAGATATTTCATAATGTAGAGTGAAGGTGGATGAAAGTTCCATATTCAATACAAATATTGGTCATAAGGTGCATGGAAGGATGGTAAATAAATGATCCATCTTTGGTTAACATTGACAAGGTGTTAAAGAATGATACTCTCTTGCCACATCCAATAGGATTTGGGATCTTATGAGATTTGGCAAAAATCAGATTTGGAAACTCATTGTCATGATCATCCAATAAATAATACCCAACATAGGTTTACATTCACATGTAAAAAGGTTTCGATTACACATGAATGCATAGGAACAAGCATGTGCATTGCCAAAGGGATCATAGTTAATGTTCGTGAGTATGACATGGTTGAGGGTGAAATGTTAGGTGAAAAGGAATTACATGTAAAATAAAAGTCTGTTGTAGAAACAAACTTGGGTTTGTCGTTGATAGGTATGCTAACACATGGGCATAGCACAAGAGGTTTTGGTTATTTCTCCCTACCATTTGTACACATGGGATCACATTTTACCATTACATCTCTTGAAAAGTGCTTGAGGGACCTTGATGACCCACACCTTGATATGTATGGTGATTTGATTTATGAGAGTGGAAGTTCAAGAAACACACTTTTAAATGCATTATTTCAAAACTCTATTTACTCAAAATGTAGAGTGTACAAGGATGCTTTCCTATCTTTAAATGGAAGCTCAAAAAATCAAAATCTTGATTTTAAACCTCTTCCTCAGTATTTTTTGTTACAGTTGGGCAATGCAGCTAGTGATAATAAGAATCGTTATGTTTTCATGTTTCTATCACTATTAAATGTACTTGGTGTCTTCATCACTATTGAGGTTGGGTTATTTCTTGTGGGGCACACCCATGAAGACAAAGATGCAACCTATGGAATAATGTCTTCCAACTTGAAAAGTAAAGATATATATTCTGTACCTAAGATGATGGATACATATTGCACAATAGAATAAAAAAAAGTGTTTCCACCTAAAATTATTGACAAAGTGTATGACTTCAAAAGTTTTCTTAATGGGTACATCAAGGAGGGGAAAAATGCACTAGTTGGACATCTCAATGTCCAGTACTTCCAATTTCTTGTACTCAATGATGTTCTAGTTATGAGGTATAAAGAATCCATCAAAGACATTGAGTGGTCAGAACCAGTTGAGTTGTGGAATATAGATGATGAAGGTCGACCTATATTTCCCACAGGGAAGCCATCTTTCTGACGTCTCGAAGAAAATGATGTTTACTTAAAAGAAATAAAGTAAGGACTAACATCATACATAAAAATGTGGAAATAGACTATTGGCAATGAGAATTCACCAATTGTTACAGAGGAATGGAATAAAAAACTAGAGTATTGGAAAAGTGTTCTTGATGCATTAGACAGAATCTACAATGACCATACACCCTTGGATGAAAGTGATTCTTCTTCTAATGATTTTTGGCCCAAGACGAGGAAAAATGTTAACATTGATGGAAATGCACTCCATGCAATATCAAGTATTATGGATGGGGATTTTGATAATGTGACAGATGAACCGATATATGTTGGAACCAAGCGCAACAAGCCAAAGCAAACATTCAATCCTAGAATTGATGTTGAGAAATGAAAGATGTTGCTTGTTAGATCAGGAAATGAGGACGAAGGAGAGATTATTTGGATGGAAAAATCTACCTCAGATATCTTCCAGGATGATGACATTGAGACCCTTCATGTAAAGATTGATTGGTGGAATCCTAGCTTAGGGAAATATAAGGGAAATATTTTAGAACAATATTGGGTACCAAATCATGATGACGCATAACCTTGATCTATTCCAATTAATACCATAGTTTGGGCATGGATTCCAAACAAAGAATATTGCAGGAAGACCAAGATAAATAAATGTGATGATACTTTATGCGAATTAGATAACACCATTCAAATTTTAACTTTTCAATTTGTCTTTTAGATCAACACAACATCTCACTATATCAATGCGCATAATTATATATATTAATGCATGTACAAAATCCTTACCTTATTTATTATTAGCCTTTGCTCACTCTCTTCAATACCACTTTGAGCTTTTCATTTTGTTCCCCATATGATTGGTGGAGTGTCCACTCGAAACGTAGGGACGTTTAAACACACAATTTAATTCCATAAACTCTCTTGGTCATTATGATTAACTGTGGAAATCTTCGTCATCAAGTTGTACTTGATCTGCTTGAGAAAATATAAGGAGATTAGGTGGAGATGATTCATGAATGTAATTTTGCTCTTTGAATGACTAATTAATATATGTGAAGAAAAAGTTGCCAATGTTTGTAGTATATCAAATATTCTCTTCATGCTACCTTTTGAGGAATTTTATATTATTTGCTACATATATGAAATTTTTGGTTCAAATTCAATGTTAATTCATGTGATGATACTTTATGTGAATGGAAGTTAAAACATCTTATAGACTTGCTTTGTGAATAAATGTAAGGAACTTGAAATAAGGTTTGAAGTCAATTTTCCCTATTATTCATTGTTATAGTTGATATAAATTTAATTGTACCACTATGTTGCATTCAAATTCATAATTATATTTTCTCATGTAGACTTTAAACTGGTGCCAACTTTGTACTAGTATATTAAATTATACTCAATAAATACAGTACTAACATTTTGAGTGTGCATGTTTTATCAGTTTGTCATCATTGTGATTGATTTTCTGGATTAAATTGTGTGAACATTTTTTAGACCAACGTTTTGAGTGGACACTCCACCCATGCTTGTTACGGGAACCATGAAAAACTCATTGTGGACTGAAAATATTTCACATAACTTAATCTAGAAAATCAATCATTAAGTAGTAACATCATGTTAGCATTAATTCATGTTAGACATTATCATCAAATATATTGCATCATAAAGACAATTTAATCCATGTGAGATTTAATGCTGATCGTAATGCACTGCATGTAATATAAGTATTATGGATGTATATTTTGATAATGTTACAGATGAACTAGTATAGGTTGGACCCAAGTGCAACAAGATAAATCCAAGATTCAATCATATGATTGAAGTTGACAAAGGAAAGATGTTGCTAGTTCAATCATGAATTGAGGATGAAGGAGAGATAATTTGGATGGCAAAAACCACCTCATATATCTTCCAGAATGATGAAAGTGAGACTCTTCATGTAAATGTTGATTGATGGAAGCCTAATTCAGTGAAATACAAGGGAAAATTTTACAACAATATTGGGTAGTTAATACCACAGTTTGGACATGGATAAAAAATAAATAAGATTGCAGGAAGACTACACTAAATAAATGTGGTGTACAAGTTGTAATTGATTTGTTTGAGTGATTATAAGGAGATTAGGTGGAGATTATTCATGAATGTAATTTTATCTTTGAACAAGTTATTAATGTACTAGAATAAAAACTTTTCAATGTTTGTTGTATATCGAATATTCTGTTCAAGCCTTTTTTTGAGGAATTTTATATTATTTACTAATATGAAAATTTTGGTTCAACTTCTATGTTAATTCATGTGATGGTACTTTATGTGAATTAGATAACACCATTCAATTTTTAACTTTTCAATTTGTTTTTCACATAAACTCAACATGTCACTATATCAAATGTGCATAATTATATTCAATAATCAATCTTAAAACATCTTCTAGACTTCCTCTGTGAATAAATGTAAGGAACTTGCAATAAGGTTTGAAGTGACTTTTCCCTATTATTTGTTATTATGATTGATATAAATTTGATTGTTCTACTCTATTGCATTCTAATTAATATTATATTTTCTTCTGTAGAGTTTAAAGTGGTGCGAACTTTGTACTAATGCAATATCTTATACACAACAAAGAAAAAGTAGTAACATTTTCAGAGTGCAGGCTTTCATAGTTTGTCATCATTGTGAATGATTTTTTGGATTAAGTTGTGAGTGAGTTTTTCAAACCAACATTTCAAGTGGGAATTCCATGCATGATCGTCGGGGGAACAATGTAAAATTCATTATGGTTTGAAAAGCTTTCACATAGCTTAATCTCAAAAATCAATATCCAAGTATTAACATTTAATGTCAATACTACATAAGTTAATAATAGTCACAACACAATATTAATATGTTGTTAAATAACTTTATATTATGTAAGAAATTTCTTACACAAATTATTAATAATTCGCTAGTCAAATATTGATGACTTTTGTTTTAATACATAAATATAAATATTAATGATAATCAAAGTATATCATTAAATACATTTATAGGTAAAATTTCTCACAGAAATATGTTATTCTTAAAATCAACATTCATCAACTTAGTTTTTTAATACACCACCACCACCACCAACAATAATAATAAATTATGTCTCTAATTCATAATTTATTTTCGTCATTACTAAGATAAAACCCATTTTACTCCAAGTCATAAAATATTTTCTATTCCACTATCAAGTGTTTCCAACTCCCAAAAATAAAACATCATACTAAAAAAAAAATTAGAACTCAACCTAGACACATTAGTTAACATAATTTCAATTAAATGAAATTCCAAGCTAATAATAGCAACACACATTGATTATTAATGCCATTAAATAACTTTAATAATAATATGTAAAAAATCTTCTACAATCTATTTTTCATGATATAATCATCGATCTTAACTTATATTAGAAGATATAAATAATAGTAATATAAATAAATTATATTTCTATTCTAACTTATAATTGATTTTGATCGTTAAAATACTAAACTTAGCATAGTAACACTTAATATATAATAGTTTTTCTTCTCACTTGTAAAATGTTTCCAACCTTCTAATATATTACAACATGATACTCAACACATACAATATTACTTGTTATGTTGAGAATTAAAATTGTTACTGTTGGAATATAATCCATCGGGATTATATTTTGTAAATAAATAGTTATGTAGGAAGCTGAACAGTTACATAGGAAGGTGAAAAGGATGATGAAGCTCAACCACCACATGTAATATATAATTGTATGCATTAGCCATGAATAGAATTGAATCGGGAGTTATACCTATCAGTGGTATTAGAGCTTGGCTGCCTGCCATAACTCCTGGCTACATTTCAGTCCTGGCATTCTGCTTGCCAGTCCATTGCCAGACTGCCTGCTCCGTCAGTCTGCCATTTGCATGCGTTTCTCTTTGCCAGCCTGTGCGCATTCATTTGTATGCGCTATTCTCTTCTCATTTTCCAGACTTCTCTCTTCTCGACCTACATTGAGGAATGATGTATGATATTGTCTTTTGGTTGCTGCCTTATTAATTACTCACTCACATTTTACTACACTTTTCCATAACATATGAATTATCACTCATATGTTTGGCATATACCTAACCCTAATCTCTTGAGCTGAATGAGTCACCCTCCTCCTCTTGCATATTGGTGTTGAGGCTTTACTGCGCGGAGACTGCTGTAAACATCCACATTGACATTGTGTGTGCTACGTGAGACTTCTCTTCTCCTTTGTCATGCTGTGTGCATTACAATTCCAGATCTGCGATTTCATGAGAGAGTGTTGGGATTGCTATGGAAGATGGAGTAATGCAACCAGTCAAGAAGAGATTTCAGTAATCACCACTGAGAGTTTGTTGGAGACTGAAGTCATATTTCTTGCACTACGACTGCTTTGAAGACTGTTCTCTTTAACTGCGTGAAGACCAGCGTCGAGATAAACGCATAAACCCTAATTTTGCCCTAGTTTTATGTGGGAAGTTTAATGTGAAGACTCTACTGTGTATTTGATATGGCTTATGAGTTATGATCGATGCTACATATGAGTTCAAGACATAAAAAGACTGAACCCGTGAGATGCTTTCAGGAGAATCGATGCTTCCTTTTCATTTGCATGAAGGAGTATGAATGGAGGTAAACTTTTTTGTTGGTTGAAATGGACAGAGACTGCAAAATATAGTGTGACTAATATATCATACTAATATATGTTGAAGACTGATATATGCATTGAATACTGATATATGTTGAAGGCTGATATATATTGCGTTGAGGACTGATGTGTTGTAAACCCTAATTCCATGTTGACATTGTCTGCGTTGAGACTGGTGTGTTGAAGCTGATGCGTTGAGGACTCATGCGTTGAGACTGATGTGTTGAAGACTGCATGTATGCTGCGTTGAAGACTGCTGGTGGAGAACGTTGCAAGTTCTTGAAGCTACCTGCGTGGAGCTGAATGTGTTGATATAAAGACCATTGCTATGACCAAGAATACTACGAGTAGAGTGTGTAACTACAAGAGGTGTTGAGAACTCATTTATCTGGGTGCTGCTACTAGTCTGTTCCAAGATAATGTATTGAGCTATTATTGTAATTTTTCATAAGAAGATTTGAATTGTCCATGTAAACCACACTCTAAATTAAATTACATGGATATGAATTGAAAGCATTCTAATCCTATGTTTCTTTGAGAGCTGTGCCTCTCCCTCACCATCACCAGTGGTGAATTATTTTCTTATGAACTTATTGACAGTATATTTTCTCTGTAAATGAACTTATTGTAAATCACCTTGGCATAGACTATAGACCTGCAAGGTTATTGATTTTCTATTTCTCTTTGTCATATTAAGTTCATTCTTGTAAATTACACTAACAGTTGTAAAAGATGCAATCTATAGCATCTATATTTGGTGCCACTCTCACTGGAAAAGACACTTATTCATAATGGTGGAGGAAGATCAAATCTGCCTTCATCTACAATGACCTTTGGGACGGCATTTGCGAAGGCACCACAATAGAGACAATAGCTGGAAATCCCATAACCAGAGACCCAGAACCTCCAGAATCCGAGAAAGAGAAGGCCATTTGGAGAACAAAAGACAAGAAAGCTTTAGCGGTAATCACTGCCACAGTCAGTGAAGAGGTGAGCCAGCACATATTGCCTACAAAATCATGTTTTGAAGCACTAAAAACATTAAAATATCTGTATGATTCACACTCTGAAATGGAAGTTATTCAACTAATGTTAATACTATTCATTCTTGAAGTAAAAGACAATGATCCCATGTTAGTTGCCTCTGAAATCAAAGCTATCATGCACAAGATTCAAGCCTCTGGTATGAAACCAGATCTTCCCCTTGCATCATTTGTAAAATTTTTGTATCCTACTCACTCCAACTATCTTGAGTCATTGCAAGCTAGTGACAAGTTCAAATCACTAACATTTGACACCTTGGTAGAAAATATAGCTAACAGAGAGAAAGCCTTTGGTAACAAGACAACCGAGCATTCTAGAGAATCACTTTGCTTTGCTCAAAAAGCAAAGAACCACACCAAATACCAATCCAAATATCACCCCAAGGGAGAAAGCAGCAAGAGAGGCAGAGGAAGAAGAAACTTCAGAGGCAAAGGGGGTAGAAACAACTTCAGCAAAAGATCAGATTTGCACTCCAAGCGTTGCGAAAATACTGGGAACACATCAGATCAGTTTTGGGCTTCATGGGACTCCATCAAAGACAAGCATAACGAGAAGAAAGATGATAATAAAAATCAAGATGCTAGTAAATCTTCTAATTCTGCTCATTGTATTGTTGCACATTGTAATCTTGGAATTAATGAAATGAATTCACTTTCATCTTACAAAGATTCTTGGCTACTTGATACTGGTGCAACATCACATGTGACATTTAGAAAACATTGTTTTGAAGAACTTAATGAAACAATAGATGGCATAGTTTATTTTGCAGATAAGTCAAGTCTTAAACCAAAGGGAATGGGAACCATTCGATTGAAGATGCCTGGATTCCATGATTTCTTGTTGAAGAATGTTCTTTATCTTCCAGAGTTGCCGAGAAGCCTATTGTCCTTGGTGGAGATTCGACAGCAAGGCCATTCCATCCACATGTTTGATGGAATCGTAGAAATAAGAAATCCCTCTGACAACCAAGTCATCATGACTGGATACGAAGATGGGAAGCTGCTGAAGCTAAAAGGTTCATCTGCAAGAGTTTAGAAATATGCCTACCTCTCTCAGCACAGAGAAGGTAATTTTTCATCAAGTTTATTGTGGCATGCAAGATTTGGTCATTTGAATTATAACAGTCTTCATTTTTTGAGAAAGAATGGTGTATTTGGTTTGTCAATAATGTGACAACATACCTTTGCAATGACACTCCATTTCCTTTATCCTCTTAGTTACTTCTTTCTTTTGCATGATTTATCTTTCTGTTATCTTTCAATGCCTATCTTCTCATGCGTTTTACAACCATGAATACCTACACTATGTACTCTCAATCCATTCTCAAACATTATTTGTTCCATAAACTCATAAAGAAAATTCTAAACTATAATAGAAGGTTAATATCCAAATTTCATGAAAGTAATATTTTCACAACAATTTAATCGTATTACACTTTCCTGAGCCCTTACTGATATGCGCCTTAATCCAAAATTTCTATAAACTTAAATTTACGTCATTAAAATTTTGTATTTCTAATAAACTTTCAATAAATCAAGTTTTCATGAGAGGAAATAGTACGCATGTAAAATTACCATATGCATATTTATGTACTATCACATTCTAAGTTAGCATCAAACATAGTATTACATCTTCTTCCTCCTTTTTCGTAATTTATATTTTAATGCAACCGAGTCTTCCCATCCTCTTTTCTTCATGCCTTTCAATTTATAATTACTCGCGTAAGAAATTCTTGTTGTAGTAATTATTTCCTCGACAAAGAATACATATAAAAGTGCACAACATACCTGTCCACAAGCAAGTCCATTAGGTCCGAGTGTTGTCAACTTTGCTCTGATACCATTTGTCACGTACCCATATCCATATTAATAAAATTAAGAGAATTAATTTCTTTTTGAAGGACTATTAATGTCTAACCTTATGAGTGGTAATATAGAAATAGAATCCTTGCAATTTTGGTCACCAAAAACATCATAACACAACTATAATAAAGTATATCATTTCAATCCTTCCAAATATTAAAATCATTATCATACTCAATCTATTAGGAAAGGACCTTAATCAATAATTCTATCTTTATTACCATATTTTTGTAACTCACCCAATCTTCGCTTTACTGTTTTGGGTGATGAGGTGATTCCTTTTCTTTTCAAACATCTTAAATTCAAGCACCAAACATTAGTCCCAAAATTTTACATATGGTCCAAAGTCAAATCGCAGACTCTAAAATTCAGACTTACACATTGAGGCATATATATACTCCAAATTATAGATCGTTGGAAGAGTTCATAATTAGCCCTAACTTAATTGCACACTCTAATATTTTAGACATTCACATTTAGGCATATATATACTCCAAATTGTAAATTGCACAAAGAGTTCGTAATTAGCCCAAACTCAATAGCAGACTCTACAATTCAGGATTATACATTCATGAATATATATATACTCCAAATCACATGAACGACGCCTAGATGCTTTGTTAAAAGGGCTCAAAATAAATAAAATCGAATGATCAATTAAGATTGATTTCTAGTCGATCCTAGACACTTATGCAAGCATAGGATAAATAAGGATGCCCTACGAGCCAAGTACCATTTCAAACTGTGTATCCATATAAGTAAAGAAAAATGGGTTTTCATTAAGAAAATAACAGTCTACACAAGAGTACACAGAATATACCAAAAGAATGGCATGACTCTCTAAAGAGCTTGATTGTCACATGTTTCAGGCTCATCTGCACAAGTATATTGATCATCACGAATTCCAAGCGCATGCGCACTACTATAATAAGGTATTGACTCTCCCCAGTCAGTCCCAGCCATAAACTAGTGTTTTTTTCAACCATGGCTCTGTAGGGAAACAAAACCAATGCAAAAGATAAAACCACATACCTACGCAACAATCTCAGTTACTATGGAGGAAGGAACTGAAAGACTTAGCCATCCAAGACTCCTCCTCACGCAATGGCATCCTTCTCTTCTTCAACCCGTAAATATATTTTCACACAATGTGCCTTATCTTTGCATTTCTCAATCAATATCGACTATGTAGGAAGGTCAGGATCACACCCCTTTCTCCCCATAGTGCATACGAGAATTATTTCTAGGAAGGAGCCCTCTACCTTTTTCTTTTCAATTAGCATACTCCAAAACCAGCTGCCTTTAATGTGAGGAAAACTCCATTCACACAAAAACTAGCCAACTCCAGCAATCACCGCACTTAGGAAACTCGATCCTTTGTTGGATCTGATCCCCTCCTTGGAACACAAATCCCCTCAGTGTAAGTAAGTACTCTTTAGCATATCAGGAAGGATGCTTCTCTTAGGGAAAACTAGGAATTTATTTTTGTATTTCTAGAGGTCCCTTCAGATTTGTAAGGAAGCAGGTAGGGTTTACATGCCTACAAGACTTCTTGTGAATGATGGAACACTCGTACCTTTCCTTGTTCGTCCCCTAACTAGTAACGCCTTCCCCATATAGAAAAATTAATCATTTATTGAGTAAGACCATCCTCTTCCTCTCGCCTCGGCCCAAATTTCTAAACATAGTGTTTCTGTTGCAACTGTCTGGGAGGTTTTTACACTAACAATTCCCATGATTTCTGGTAACCGTTTATGTACTAACACTATGGTCATGGCTATTAATGTTCAATCATCATTTATGTCCTTCCTTAAATTTGAACCCTTCTCCATAGTGTGTCCAAAAACAAATTCCACGAAGGAGCTCTCTTCCTTTTCCTTTTCAATTAGCATACTCCAAAATCCACTGCCATCAATTTCAGGAAAACTCCATTCACACAAAAACTAGCCAACTGCAGTGATTGCCGCACTCAAGAAACTTGATCCTTTGTTGGATATAATCCCCTTGGAATGCAAATCCCCTCAGTGTAAGGAAGTACTCTTTATCATATCATGAAGGATCCTCCTCTTAGGAAAAACGATGAATTGATTTTTGAATTTCCACAGGTCCCTCCAGATTTGTAACGACCCACGAAGGGTTTACATGCCTACAACACTTCACCTGAATGATGGAACACTCATCCCTCTCCTTATTCATCCCCTAACAAGTAAAACCTTCCCCATATATAAACATTACTCATTTATTGAGTAAGACCATCCTCTTCCTCTCACGTCGGCCCAAATTTCTAAACATAGCATTGCCATTGCAACTATCGGGGAAGTTTTTATGCTAACAATTCCCATGATTTCTGGTGACCATTTATGCGCTCACACTATGGTCATGGTTGTCAACATTCATTCATAATTTATTTCCTTCCTCTAATTAGAACCCTTCCTTCCATCACGCCAAGGTCAAAGCACAAATGGAAAAGAGGATCTCACCCATTTCACCTAGTTAAAATTCATGCTTTTAGTGGAAGGAATTAATTCTTCATCTTTTTGTCCATACAATGACCTCTAATTATATAAGAGGTTAAACCCATGCCTTAATCCATCATAAACTTTGTATAATAATAACTTATGTTATTTTTTATAAAAAAACATTAATCCATCATTTTTCTCTTTCCTTACGAGAGACTTTAAATACTAATTATTCATGTCCTTTTATAAAAATAGTTTAATCCATCTTTTTTCTCTTTTCTTATGATTGACTTTAAATACTAATTATTCATGTCCTTTTTATCAAAATACCTTAATCCATCAATTTTTCTCTTTCCTTATGATAGACTTTAAATACTAATTCTTCATGTCCTTTTTATCTCACAAGGAAGAAACAAATCCCCCCTTTTGGGTAGTCTCCCATCTTTTTCTAAATTGTTTCCCGTCCCTTTAACACTACCTAAAACTTCCATTAATAATACTTACGAAATGAAAGGGAACGTTGTGCTTCATAACTCAAAAATGATTCCAGGCAGAACTTATATATATATAGATAACAATCCATAATAATAAATATATGTCGTCATATATTTAAAATGATATATCGCCATTATTAGTATTCGAGATATGCTCATATAGAGGTATTGATAAATTTTATTTCTATTTTAAGGTGACTACGACTGGTAGTCCCTTAACAGTTTAATTCCTCGGTATTTTTCTCCATGTTTTTTATTTTTAAACTTAACACTACTCGACCATTTTATGTCGAAGTTAAGGTGATTGTAATTCTCCTCTTATCATGGCTTAATCGTACCTTCGGTTAAATAACTAAGCTATAGTATCTTAGCTCGGATAATTTTTAGCGAAGTAGGAATCCCTATAGGGAAAACCTTACCCCTAACACTGCCATAATTAAGATGATGCGTAAGACTATGGGTATCAAAATGGTGGTTTCCTAAACATTCTCTTTTATCCCTAGTAGTTTTAGTTGTCTATCATCACGTTACATTGAAGTCTTAATTCTTCCAAGTTTATCACTTAGGTAATTAACTCAGATAGATTTCAAGGTCTTGTTTCTGGTGGGGCCTTGGCCTTGAGCTTGTCACCAGACAAATACAATGAACACTTTACAATTATAAATTATTTATGGGGTATGCAAGTGTGATATTACATCCTTTCCCCTTAAAATAACACCGTCCTCGATGTTGCTATTTCAACAACTTTCCTTCTTCTTTTGAGTCATCTTTTCTTGCCTCGAATTTGGATATTGTTATGAGAAGAATTCATACTTGATCACATAATGGTAGGAGGTATAGTTAGATCAAGCTCAAATATAAATACGAGATGAAATAATTGGCTGTGTGTGAAAGTGTTTGAGGTGTTTAGTGTGTTGTAGGAAAGATGCATTTTAGATGGGTGTAAGGATGTTGCGCAACCCAAGTGGATGGATGTTCTAAAGAGTGATGCATATGTGTAATAATTGTAAAGCACATAGTGAATGTACTATAGATAATGGCGTATATGTGTGAGAACAATAATATTTGTCGCAGTTGGATTTCCTAAAAGAGTGATACAAAACATTAGAGAATGTTTAAAGATTGTTTCAAAATGTAAGTTTGCACAGACAACTACAATATTTGATGACAATGGGAAAGATAAATTGTAAGTTCATTTCTCTAAATTGTAACATGGTTGTTGCTGTCAAAAGATCAAAGAGGGGCTTAATGAATTTTACTAGTTGTTGAATTTGGAGGAGTACAAATCTTGAATTGGAGGGAAAGAATGAATTTTTTTGGTGTAAATTTGATTGAATACTATGCTTAAGTATATCCTGAATATTTACTTATAGCTTTTGTGCATTTCGAATCCAACCATATTCTCTTAAACATGTGTATAATGTATAATCTATAAACATGTGTACAATGTATAATGTATACTACTATGGTCTAAGGATCAGTTGTATGTTCCAAGAGGAGGGGACCTTCGGTCCAACATCCTGACAGAATTTCATAGGGAACCCTGCTCTGGGCACCTAAGATATCAAGAGACACTTTTTTTGGCCTAATTTAAAGGCTGGCATTGCAATGTTTATTGCGAAATGTGAGGAATCTCAACTATTAAAAGCTAAGCACCAGCATCCTATGGGATTGTTGCAGCCGTTACCCATTCCGGAATGGAACTTAGAAGTCATTATTATGGATTTCATCACCATTTTACGAAAAGGTAAGAAGAAAAATGATTCTATTTTTGTGGTCATTGATAAGTTGTCGAAAGAAACACACTTCATTCCTGTGAAGTTGACCTACAGAGGAGTGGATATTGATGATATCTTTCTGAAGGAGATATTTAGACTGCACGAGATAACTAAGGCAATTATATCAGATCGAGATGTTAAGTTTACAGGAAATATTTGGAGATATTTGTTCTTCGGATTGGAGATGCAGTTGAAATTTAGCACTGCATATCACACACAAATAGACAGGAAGACGGAAAGATTAAACCAGATTGTTGAGGACATGCTTCGTGTATGGCATGAAAAACCCCATGAAGTATAGAACACTGGTTACTTGGGATATCCAAGTGGATTGGCTCATGTTAGGCCTTGATTTTTTTATGGACATGTAATAGTTGGTTACCAAGGTCGAGGTGAATCTTAAAGAAGCACAAGACCGCCAAAAAATTTATGCGCATCGGAAAAGAAAAGATAAGGACTTTCAAATAGGTGATCATGTTTACTTGAAAGTAAAATCCAAATGAAAATCGTTGAGCTTGGGTAGGTGTGGTAAGTTAGCACGTAGATTTTGTAGACCTTTTGAAATACTGGCCATGAAAGGTCCAATGGAATATGAACTAGAGTTTCCCGCGCATGTAAGAGTCCATACTATTTTCCATGCGTATTTGTTAAAGAAATATGTTTATGATACTAAACATGTTGTCGACTGGTGTGTGTTATAGGTGGAACCTGAAGGGGAGTTTTCCCATGATCCTACTCATTCTACAAGTGTGTTGTAGTCTAGTTGAAAGTGCAATCAAAGCATTTTGAGGCTGATGAGGCTACTTGGTAGAATGAATCCACCATAAGAAAGGCTTACCCCACCTTGTTTCATGATGTCATTTTGAGTCCCTAGAACACCAAGGATAGTGTTGTTCTAAGCGGGGAGGGATGTAATATCTTGAATTTTGGACCTAAAACTTATAGTCATGTGCCTATTGATTATGATGATTATCTTGATGTTTTATTTTTATATATATATTGGGTCAAAGACCCCACTCCATATGAACATGATGATTTGTTTTATATATTGGGCATAAACCAATTATTGATGATATATATATATATATATATATATGCGTGTTTGCATTAGGCATGGAACCTGAAGCACGTGATTGATGAGATGTTTTGTGTTGAGTGGGAAACTCTAGAGAACATGAGTGATTTATGATTTGTGTTGAGCGAAGAGCTCTGGGACACATGAGTGACTGATAATTTGTGTTAAGTGAGAAGCTCTCAATGTGCATAGCATGATTTCACTGCATTTAATCTATGGTTAGGATTGATTTATGTGCGCATTTTCCATCTTACACGTTCTATGTATTATGACGTTATTTAGTATATAAGGTGAAGATATAGACATCGTGGGTATAGGCCATGATGTGAATGTCATGCGCCTTGCCACAGTGCTACTATAGAATAGCATAGGGTTAAAATGGTAGAGACAGTGTATTACTTTTAAAATTTGGCCGAGGTCGAGACTTATGTGAGTGCTATGCATTAGTGGGTTTTGTGGAGGCCAAGTTTTAGAGACCCTCGATGATGTTTATTGTTTTTAATGTAATTGGACTATGTATATTTTATATTTAGATGGATGTATTTAAAAAACATAGCCTGCATAGGATTTTGTACAATGTGGCCAGTGTGATAATGGTTATAGGATTTGGTTGTCGTTTTGTGTATACATTATGTATGGTTTGTTGTTATGGCTTTTCCTTGGGTCTTCAAATCCATGGGAATCGATGTCGCAACCTCTATTTCCAACAAGGTTTCTAATGTAACCTAATGTGTATTTTAATGAATAAAATAAAATGGGATTTCATGCCCATAGGATTCGATTCCTGCTACCGGTTGCAATATATGGATTTATGTTATTATTTCGATGTTTGCTTTACTATGATATGTTTTACTGTATACGATATATTATTTTTACTTGGATATGGTAATGTTTGTTGATTTATGTAATTTTATTTATGGTTATGTATAGATGGAAAGTTAGAACCATGGGTTCTATTATATGAATTTTGATCAAAGAATTTGTAAAGGACTACATGGATGGTCACGATGCTTTCTCTGATTATTTATAATGTTGTTCCATTTATGTGGAGTATTTTTAATGCAAAATTGTAATATGGATACAAACCTTGAAAGGTCTTAGATGAGTTATTTAATTTTGGAAATATATGTATAGATAGTTTTCATAAATATTTATCCCTGATAGTCTTATTTATATGTATATATAATTATCTTATGAAATAGTTCTCATTGTAAGTAATACCCTAGGGTATCTATATGGTATTTTTATTTCTTTAAACTTATTCCTATGATTAAATCTACTATATATGTGAAACATTTCTCTACTAACAAATGTAATATGTTAGTAGAGATATAACTAATAGATGAACAATAAATAGCATGTCTCGATTTACCTAGTTTACAATATTTAATTTCTGAATAAGAAATGAATACATAAACAAACTTTAGAGAAGGAAACCTAGCTATATATAGCCTATGATAATATTTACCACCCTAAGATACATTGAAGAGAATACAAATCCTAGCGGCATCTAGGAATACATTAATTACATAGGGTTAGTAAATTCATTGGAAAAATTCATCTAGCATATTCATTGTATAATCCAGATGATAGCATAGACAGTATAGGGTTAGATTTTAAGAAAAGTAACCCGAGGAGATATGGATAGAACCAATCAATTCCAGGGTTAGTAATATATATAAAATATTTTACATAAAGCAACAAGCATTTACCCTAGAAATGAACTTTGACATACTAAGAACTCATACCTGTAATTTATCTTCCTGAGCTCCTATAATGGCTGAACCTGCACACTTTTTAAATAACCAGCATTTTCAATTTAAGATAGATATGACCTCTAATTTTCATGACCAAATCACTTGGGAACTACCACGTTCCTCTAAACTATGACCTGAAACCGTCCCTGGTTCTAATATGGATCCCCTCGAGATCGAATCCAACATGCAGGTAGCTTACAACTCCTAAGGTAGGATTTCCTAACTCGTATTCAGTTCTAAACCAGTCCTCTTTTCTTTGCAGGAGAAAGTTCTTCAGGAAAACACTGGAGAGAAAAAACAAGAAGAAAAATAATTCTCCAAGATAAAAATCAGACCCCCAAGACTTTGCTTGGCTTCAGTCTTTATAGACAGAATTTTCACTCAAAGGGACAGTTAAATCAAGACACCTTGGTTTCTTGCTTTAACCCTTTTTAATTACTGGGTATTTTTCTATACTTAACCTAGGAACTTTTAACTAGTTCCTAGTTAATCTTTCATAGGTATTATACCATTTATTAATCCTTTAATAATAAATAATAATTGGTGGAGTTTCTCTTCCTTGTTTATTAAATTACATAAGTAATCATAATTAATTCTTCATACCTAGTATGTATAAAATACATAGTATTAAAATACTTGTTAACAAATGTCATCGGGAATCATGCATCATTATCCCTACACTTAACGGCACTTATTTATGAAGGTCAATTAGATAGGTGGATTAGGTCTACTGGGCTACACAACTCTAAACATCCTGGCATGTTGGATTTCCCTTGTATACCGTGGTAGTTCTTCAGTACTTGATGAGAATACAGAAAATCAAAATTTTCATTTAATCACTTAATAATAAGTATGATGAGATCAATATCATTCTTCACTCATTTTCACTTGGAGGTGATTTTAATCTATTTAGTAACCCCTAGCACTTACGAGATCTCATACTCAACACTTATAACAGGGAGTTACAAACATAGTGCAATTCCATATCTCTTGCTCAACACTAAATGCTAGGATGGCCAAAGATCTGATGCTCCAGAGCTTATGCCCAACACAAAACATCTCATTTATCATGTGCTTCAGGGTCCACGCCCAACAAAAAACATTTCATTAATAATGTGATTCAGGGTCGACGCCCAACACAACAAACATATATATATGTAATCAACAATTGGATTATGCCCAATATAGAAAACAATAATAATGTTCATATGCAGTGGGGTCTTTGAACAAATATAAAATAAAACATCAATATAATCATCATGATTAATAGGCTCACGCCTATAAATAGTAGGTCCAAAATTTGGGATATTACAACAGTATACATAATAGTACGTAGAATATACCAAAAGAATGGCATGACTCTCTAAAGAGCTTGATTGTCACATGTTTCAGGCTCATCCGCACAACGATATTAATCATCATGAATTCTAAGCACATGCACACTACTATAATAAGGTATTGAATCTCCTCGGTGAGTCCCAACCATAAACGAGTATTTTCGTGAAACATGGCTCTACAGGGAAACATAACCAGTGGAAAAGATAAAACCACATACATGCACAACAATCTCAGTTACTATGGAGGAAGGTACTGAAAGACTTAGCCGTCTGAGGGTCCTCCTCACACAATGGGATCCTTCTCTTCTTCAATAAATAAATATATTTTCACATAGTGTGCCTTATCTTTGCATTTCTCAATCAAGATTGCCTATGTAGGAAGGTTGGGATCACACCCCTTTCTCCCCATCGTGTGTCCAGTAAGTTTTTCCAGGAAAGAGTTGTCTGCCTTTTCCTTTTCAATTAGCATACTCCAAAACTAGTTGTCGTCAATGTCAGGAAAACTCCATTCACACAAAAACTAGCCAACTCTAGCGATAGCCGGGAAACTTGATCCTTTGTTTGATCTCATCCCCTCCTTGGAACACAAATACCATAAGTGTAAGCAAGTAATTTTTATCAGATCATGAAGGATCCTTCTCTTAGGGAAAACTAGGAATTGATTTTTGGATTTCCAGAGGTCCCCTTAGATTTGTAAGAATGTAGGTAGGGTTTACACACCTACCAGACTTTTCATGAATGACGGAACACTCATGCCTCTCCTTCTTCATCCCCTAACCAGTAACACATTCCTCATATATAAACATTACTCATTTACTGAGAAAGACCATCCTCTTCCTCTCACCTTGGCCCAAATTTTTAAACATAGCGTTGTCGTTGCAAGTGTTGGGGAGGTTTTTACGCTAACAATTCCCATGATTTATGGTGACCATTTATTCAATTACACTACGGTCATGGCTGTCAATGTTAAGTCATCATTTATTTCCTTCCTCCAAGTCGAACCCTTCCTTCTGTTAATCCAAGATCAAAGCCAATATCAAAGCGCAAATGGGAAAGAGGATCTAACCCATTTCGTGTGGTTAAAATTTATGCTTTTAGTGGAAGGAATTAATTCTTCATCTATGTGTCCATACAATAACCTGTAATTATATAAGTGGTTAAACCCATGTCTTAATCCATCATAAAATTTGTATAATAATAACTGATGTTATTTTTTATAAGAAGACTATAATACATCATTTTTCTCTTTCCTTGTGAGACTTTAAATACTAATTATTCATGTCCTTTTTATAAAAATACTTTAATCCATCACTTTTCTCTTTTCTTATGATCAACTTTAAATACTAATTATTCATGTCCTTTTTATCAAAAGACCTTAATCTGTCAATTTTTGTCTTTCCTTATGATAGACTTTAAATACTAATTATTTAGGTCCTTTTATCTCCAAAGGAAGGAACAAATCCCCCATTTTGGGTAGTCTTCCACCTTTTGCTAAATTGTTTCCCGTCCCTTTAACACTACCTAACGAATCCTAGTTGGAAAATGTATGTCTTAGTTGGCATCATTTTTTAGTTATGGAGCGCAACATTCCCTTTCATTTCGTAAGTATTATTAATGGATGCTTTAGGTAGTGTTAAAGGGACTGTTATAATAATAAATATATGTTGTCATATATTTAAAATGGTATAGCGCCATTATTATTATTTGAGAGATATGCTCATATAGAGGTATTGATAAATTTTCTTTCTATTTTTATGGTGACCACGACCGATCGTCTTTTAACAATTTAATTCCTTGGTAGTTTTCTCCATGTTCTTTCTTTTTCAACTTATCACTACTCGACCATTTGTAACACCCTGGTTTTGACCTCGTTGCATTAGATGTATATGATGTATATATTGTAAGTAGTCATGGTGCAGAGATAAAGGCCAAGGCCCCACCATTGATTGGTTATGCTATGTTTCAAGTTGAAATTGTCACCGATGGTATATCGGGGCATGCGGCATACATATTGAGTTTTGTTATCATGTAAATATGCATTTTTAATTAAATAACCCAACCAGCTACATTCGCGGCAACTAAATTGAGAAGGGGCATGATTTTCACAGGGATAAGCGGGGGGGCTATGTCAAACCTTGAGCCATGAGAGAAAATACATGTGTCACCACCCTGTTTTGATTTTCCCATCTTTCATTGTTTTATCCAATCACCACCATTAAAAACTGCTGTTGTTAGTTGGGGAAGTTATGGTTGGGAGTGGAGTGTGGCAGGACTATCAGTCCTTTCCCACACGCACACTTCACCAGCATAGTTGACCTCACGATGGCAAGCAAAAACCACCGCCATCACTCCAGCAGACACTCCACTCTCTCCACAACGGTGCCCAAACACTCACGCACTTCCGACTACTGCACATCCTCTCCATTGTCTATTCATTTTCACGCATAGGCAGAGTTTTTCATCCTCACACAGGAGTGGGAGTCTTGCTCATTCCCATGCACAAGACTTTCTTAGTTTTACTCATTCAGTTTTCCTGTACGGATTTTGTGGATGGAGTGGGTGTATACTTTCCTCACAGACTGATTCATGGGTTGTTGTGGTCTCCCTTATGTTACAGTTTGTTTTGTTAGGGTCTTCTTTACATTTTGGGGATGGGGGTCTATTCATCCTCATGCACAGGCATCTATTCTGTTGGATCTCACGCAGCTAGGAGGGGAGCCACTTATCGGTTGTCATTCATGTTTTTCCACAGAGTGGAATCTGGTGTGTTTTCCCTATGTATTTTGGGGTCTGGTGCAAGTTTCCCTCATGCACAAGTTGAGAGTCTGTATCTTCTTCCCCAGTGCGTCTTGTGTAAGTCTTTTCCACTTACTTCGTTTCCCAGGATGGATTATTGTATTCCCCCTGTTATGAATTATGTTTACTGATACATTTTGGGACTGTTGTAGTTCACTTGGGATTTGTTTTGGCCACAATAGGGCCAAAAACAACTCAGGAGTCGTTATCCCTGTTTAAGCTGTAAGAGCTGATTGATTGCATGTGTGCAATGGTTGGTCTTCTGACTGTGTTGGGAGTAGGGATGAGGGCTTGGGTTTCTTGATAAAGCTGGTGTGTTTGGAAACCACCCAGACAGAGCTAGAGGGCTGGATTTATTCTCCACAACCCTTGAATAGCACTGGAAGGGAAGTCAGGGCCTGAGGGACTGTGTAGTAGAGAAGGGACTGATTCCTTGTGTTGGGTGTGTGTGGGTGTCTTAGAAGTCAGGCTAGTTCTAGTGTAGATGTTCCTAGCTCTATAATGGGCTCACTAGCTTAGCATTTATCCTTTCCCATATCCTTGATGGCCTGATAAACCTGACCATGTTGGCTTGGATGTCTTGTTGATGGTATGATAAACCCAACTGTGTTGGCTTGGCTGTGTTTTATGTATCCTTGGCAATGTATAAGCCTACTTGTTCCTTATCCCTTGGGGAATCATGCCCGGCTCACGGGTGGAAGCGTTGTTGAGAGATTAAAGAGCACGCTAGCCTATGGTTGAGTGGAATGTTGCAGCGACGTAGCTAGTTGCAGAATGAGCTCTTTATAAGATAAGTAATATTTTCTATTTTACTTCTGCAATCCTAATTACTGTTAATGATTATGATGAACATGTTGAATGCTTGTATGAACGTATGTTGGCTTCCACTGTATGATAAATAATCATGTATGCATCTTCCAGTTCAAAGTGTTTTGTTTTCAGCATTTCAGCTTTTTATGAATGCACATGTTCATGGGGCTGGTTGTTCAGATGTTTAAGGCCATGGTAGCGTCCTCTTCGCCAGTTGGAGGGTCGGGGATGCTACAGTGTGGTATTAGAGCCTGCAAGTTGTAGCATGGGATTCTATGGGCCATGAAAGACCAGTTAGCAGAGGCATGTTGCCTTCTTCCTAGAAGAAATCTGTGAATAACTAGAAAATTCACAAAATCATCTAAGTGTTTGAACTGTCGGTTCATCGGAACACTTAGTGGGACGGACTTTCAATGTAGTGGAGAGCTAGGCAGAAGCACACATGACATAGGATAGTTGTAGCATCCCGGTTTTGACCCCGTTGCATTAGATGTATAGGATGTATATATTGTAAATGATCACTGTGTGGAGCTAAAGGCGAAGGCCCCACTATTGATTGGTTATGCTATGTTTTGGATTTAAATTTGTCACCGATGGTATATTGGGGCATGCGGCATATATTATGTTGGTCATCATGTAAATATGCATCTATAATTAATTAAATGAACCCGACCAGCTACGATCGCGACAACTAAAATGAGAAAGGGACATGATTTTCACAAGGATAAGGATGTGGGGGAATTTGTCAAACTTTGGCCAATGACATAAAAATCCATGTGTCACCTTTCTTTGTTTTATTCCAATCACTTTCATTAAGAATGGCTGCTGGTGGTTGAGGCAGTGATGGTCTCGGGAATAGGGTGGCAGGACTATCAGTCCTCACCCACACGCACAATCCACCCACTGTTGACTTCATTATGGCAAGGAAAAAAAAAACATCACCATCACTCACACAGGCGATACCACTCTCTCCATGACGTTGTTTTTACTCATGCACTTGGAATTTTTGCATCTTCCTGTAGGTTGTTATCCTCTGCGGATTGGGGGATGGGCGGCTGAATCCTCTCCTCATAGGCTGATTTTGGGTGCTGTGGTATTCCTTACCTTTGATTGTGGCAGTCTTCTCTGTGATTGAGGTCTGGTGCAAGATTTCATCCACGCATAGACTTAGAGTATGTATTTTTCTTCCCGAGTGCGGCCCGTGTAAGTTTTTCCATGTATTTAGTTGTCAAGGGTGGACTGTCGATTTCCCTATGTTGTAAATGTGTTGTTGTTACGTTTAGAACTGTTGTAATCTACTTGGTAGTATCTTTCCCCTGTACTTGTGTTTCTGTTACACTGTGGGGGCTGCTGTAGACTGTTGGGAGTCGTTTTGGCCACAAGAGGGCCAAGAACGACTCAGAAATCGTTCCCCCTGTTCAGCTATAATTATGAGCGATTCCATACATGCAATGGTTGGTATTCGGACTGTGTAAGGAGCAGGAATGGGGGCTTGGGTTGCTTGATAAAACTGGTGGCTAGAAACCGCACAGACAGAGCTAGAGGGCTGGCCTTCTTCTCCATCACCCTTGAATAGCACTGGAAGGGAATGCAGGGCCTAAGGGACTGTGTAGCAGTGAAGGGACCGATTCCTTATGTTGGGTGTGTGTGGATGTCTTAGAGGTCAGGATAGTTCTACTGTAGGTATTCTTGGCTCTGTAATGAGCTCACTAGCTTAGCATTGAGCCTTTCCCAACTCCTTGATGGCCTGATAAACCCAACTGTGTTGGCTTGGATGTGTTTTGTATATCCTTGGCTATGTGTAAGCCTGCTAGTTCCCTTATTCCTTGGAGAATCATGCCCAGCTCGGGGGTGGTAGCGCTGCTGAGAGATTAAGGAGCACACTGGCCTATGGTTGGGTGGAACGTTGCAGCGATGTAGCTGGTTGCGAAACAACTTCTTATAAGATAAGTGATCTTGTCCATTTTACTTCTGCAACCATAATTTCTGTTAATAAAAATGATGAACATGTTAAATGAATCCTTGTGTGAATGCATGGTGATTCCACTATGCATGATAAATAATGATAGTTGTGTGTGATAAACAATGGCATTTGTCCATGTTTTACTTTAAATGCATTTCCCTGCAACATTCCGTTTATGCAATTTTTATGCATGTACATGTTCATGGGCTCTCAGTCGGATGGTTAACGCCATGGGTCGCATCCTCTTCGCTGGGTCGGAGGGATGGGGACGTGACAGTATGGTATCAGAGCTCATGTTGCAACATGGGCTTGATGGAGCCATGAAGGGTGCAGTGACAGAGGTAGTATTCCTTTCTACCCAGTAGAAATCAGACTGGAAAATTCAAGAAAATGGTCTAAGTGTTGAACAGTCGGGCCACTAGCGAGAAAGAATTCCGCTGTAGCGGAAGAGCTAGGTGGAAGCACCTCAGATGGAGCACAGTTGGAAAGAAAATTAGGAAATTTTTCTAAGTGATTTGACGTCCACCGAAAGAAATTAGCTGATCGAGCGCCCGCCATTGTGGATGGCTAAACAGCTAAATGTCCGACGGGTAAGGCCTCCGACAGCTGACACTGTCAAAGGAAGTTAAAAAAATTTCTAAGTAAACAGCGGCCATCGGAGGAAGTTAGTGTTTGGTGTGCCGCCATTGCGGAAGCCAATGGCACTAGCCTTCTGATGTGGAAAGACCACCGACGTCGTAAAGAAAGAAAGTTAAAAATTTGTCTAAGGCCTGAAATTGGAAGAAGAAAGTGGTTCTTGTGCCGCCATTACGGAACCAAAAAGCACTAAGTCTTCCGATGAGAAAGACTACCGATGCTGATCACGTTATGACTTAGCAGATTGGGCCACCAATCGGAAGAAGAAAGTGGTTCGTGTGCCACCATTGCGGAAGCGAAAAACACTAAGTCTCCCGACGAGAAAGACTGCCGATGCCGATCACGTTATGACTTAGCATATTGGGCCGCCAATCGGAAGAAGAAAGTGGTTTGTGTGCCGCCGTTGTAGAAGCGAAAAGCACTAAGTCTTCCAACGAGAAATACTGCCGATGCCGATCACGCTATGACTTAGCAAATTGGGTCGCCAATCAAAAGAAAAAAGTGGTTCGTGTGCCGCCATTGCGAAAGCGAAAAGCACTAAGTCTTCCGACGAGAAGAGACTGCTGGTATTGATCGGGTTGTGTCACTGATCGAAAGAAGATCAGGGTTGAGGAGCCACTGTTGTGGCTGTCGATGGGATCATTTCACCGACAGAATGATTAGTGGTTCCAAGAGCCGATTCTGCGGAGTAAATAGTGGTTTCGACTGCCGATTCTGCGGAACGATTAGTTGAAATAAGAGCCGATTATACAAAATATTAATTGGGGAAGAGACCCGATTGAACAAAGGAAAATTCAGCTATTTTTCAAGGCAGCAAGCCCCCTTGACTCCTGTCGTCCCCCTCAGATAGATGTTCTTGAGGAAGAAAATTCTATGTTTTGGAAAACTTGTTATTTTAGAATTTTTCCATGAGAAGGTAAGTGATTCTAAGTTATACCAATGTTATGCATCTAACATTTGTGTTACTAACACGTTTGTAGAATCATAGTCACCTTCAAGGGCAGTATTTCAGGTAGTGCAGTTTGATAAGTAAGTGGTGGTTCAGTTATGAGGACCCATGATGGATATGATGCTTGGGATTCCTACAAGCATGCCCATGATGCCATGGGAGAAAATGTCCGTAATAGAAATGATGACATTGAGTCTAATGGAAGGAGATTCCAAGAGACACCGTCAGATGTTGTAGCTACCATGAGAAGCTTGATCAAGGCCCAGGAAGAACATCATCAATTGAATGCTGCCATGTTGTAGAGTTTGACAGACTTACAGAGAAAGATAGACTCTGGACGAGGTATAGCAAGACCCGAAGGAAGTAAGAGCAGTACTAGGAGAAGGAGAAGGACTTCTAGTGGATCATCTGATTCTAAAGAATCTAGCGGGGATTCAAGTTCTTCTTCTCATAAAAGAAAAAGAAAAAAACACCATAGGGATCGCTCTCGAGATGAATTTAAGAAATCTAAACCTCCTACATTTGATTGTGAGGTAAAGACTGGACAAGAAGATGAAGCTTGGCTTCTTGGGATAAATAATTACTTTCAAGTGCATGATTATTCAGGAAACATGAAGGAAAGAGTTGCCATATTCAATCTGAATGGAAGAGCATCCATTTGGTGGGAAAACTTCAAGCAAGTAAAGAGGATTAGTGAAAGGAGACTTAAGTGGAAACAGTTCAAGAAGTATTTCAAGAAGAAGTAGATCTCTGACAGGTATTATGATGACAAGATTAAGGAGTTCCATGAACTGAGATTGGGACAGCAAACCATGGAGGAATATGCAAATAAGATTTTGGAGCTGTTGAGGTATGTTCGGTACATCAGATATGAAAATGTAAAGGTCCAGTGTTTTCTGAGTGGATTACCTCAGTCTTACAAAGATATAATTGAGTTTTATGAACCTGGAACTCTTGAAGAAGCAATAAGGAAGGCTAAGTATTGCTATGAGCAAAGAAAAGGTAAGTCATATTACCATAAGGCATGGAAGGACAAGAAGAATGAGAAGTTTGACCAAAGGAAGAAAGGTTTCAAACCTTCTAATTTCAGGAATCAGCAGAAGCAGCCATCCCAAGCTGTGAGTAAACCAGTTGGATTGACATGAGAAAAGCCTAAGGATCCACAACAGAACAGAGGACCGCTTCAATTTTGAGAATGTGGAGGACCCCACATGCGCAGAAATTGTCCACTTGAGAATGAGAGTGCAAGACCAGATTATAACATTCAAGAAGTAGAAATAGTGGGTCAAGCAGCAAGGTCAGTTCCTATGATCTATGCAGCACTGGAGGACTGCCAGGCAGATCACTAGTCAACTATGGTTGAAGTAGCAGGTAAGATTGTTGAGCAATTTGTTTCTATTTTGATTGACCCCAGTTCTACTCATAGTTACATTAATACTAAAGTAGTGTATATTTATGCTTTTAAGAAAGTAAAGCATAGGAAGTCTTGGTTAGTTCAGCTAGCCACTGGAACTAAGAGAAAGGTCAGTGAAGTGGTAGAGAAGTGTCCATTGGTATTGAATGGATTGGTCACTTGTGTAGATCTGAATGTGCTACTGCTTGGTTCCTATGATGTTCTCATTGGAATGGATTGGTTAGAAGCTCACAGGGTGAAGCTTGATTGCTACAATAAGACTTTTGAATGCATGAATGAAGAAGGGAACCTAGTAGTTGTGAAAGGCATTCCAAAGGTGATTTCAGTGAGGCAGATTTCAGCAATGCAGTTAAAGAAGTTTTGTAGGAAGGGTTTCCAGTTGTATGCGGCTCAGATCTTGGAGGAAACGAGAGATGAAACTCCTAGGTTGGAGGACTATCAGGTGTTACAGGAATTCAAGGATGTGATTCCTGATGAGATTCTAGGTCATCCTCCAAAGCGGGACATTGATTTCACAATTGAACTCATGCCGGGAGCAGCACTAGTGTCCAAGGCACCCTACAGGATGAGTACACTAGAGATGCTAGAATTGAAGATGCAACTGCAAGATTTGTTGGAAAATAAGTATATCCGACCGAGTGTGTCCCCTTGGGAAGCACTAGTTCTGTTTGTAAAGAAGAAAGATGGTACACTCAGGTTATGTATTGATTACAGACAGCTGAACAAGGTTACCGTGAAGAATAAATATCCTTTGCCTAGGATTGATGACCTATTTGATCAAATGAGGGGAGCAAAGGTATTTTCCAAGATTGACTTGAGGTCTGGTTACCATCAGGTGAGAATCAAGGATGAACACATTCATAAGACAACCTTCAGGACAAGGTATGTGCATTATGAGTTTGTAGTGGTACCATTTGGTCTCACAAATGCTCCAGCTACATTTATGTGCCATATGAATAGTGTCTTCAGCAGATATTTGGACAAGTTTTTTCTTGTTTTCCTTGATGACATTCTTGTTTATTTTAAGAATGAGGAAGAACATGAAGAGCATTTGAGATTTACATTGCAATTGCTCAGGGAGCATCAGTTGTATGCAAAACTGAGCAAGTGTGACTTCTATAGAGATAGAATTCAATATTTGGGTCACATTATCTCAGAGGAGGGTATATCTATGGACCCTGAAAAGATTGAATCCATTATGAATTGGCCTACTCCAAGAAATGTGACAGATGTAAGGTATTTTATGGGACTCGCAGGATACTACAGGAGGTTCATTGAGAGATTCTCCAAAGTTGCACATGCCATCACTTCTTTGAAAAATAAAGGGATGAAGTTCGTATGGACATCGAGGTGTGAAGAAAGATTCCAGTAGTTGAAGAGTCTTCTCACCAGTGCACCAGTATTGAAAGTTGCAGATCCAAAGAAGGATTTTGTGGTGTGTACTGATGCATGCGGACAAGGGCTTGGAGGAGTCCTTATGCAGGACAACCACGTGATATGCTATGAGTCAAGAAAGCTAAAGGAACATGAGAAGAACTATGCCACTCATGATCTAGAGCTTGCGGCCATAGTACATGCTCTCAAGATGTGGAGACATTACTTGATGGGTAGGAGATTTGATCTCAGAACAAACCATTATGGTTTCAAGTATTTGTTTGATCAGCCTACTCTGAATGCTAGGCAAGCAAGATGGCTGGAATTTCTATGTGAGTTTGATTTTGAAATCAAGCACATAAAGGGAAAGGAGAACAAGGTAGCTGATGCACTTAGCAGGAAGGTGCAGGAAATGCATGTGGCATCTCTTAGTATTTTCCAATCAGATTTGAGGCAGTAGATTGTTAGTCATGCTGCTGGAGATGAACTGTATGAGCAGGTAAAAGAAAAATTGCAACAGCAATGTATTGAGAAGAGGTATGAGGGATATAAATTGGAAGAAGACGGGATTCTCACTTATAAAGGTAGAATTTATATTCCAGATGTAGAAGATTTGAGGAGAGTTGTTATGGATGAAATCCATCAAGCTCCATATTCTAGTCACCCAGGGTATCAGAAAACAATTGCTACAGCTAGAAAGCAGTACTTTTGGCCAGGAATGAAAAGGGATATGGCTGAATACATTTCAAGGTGTATGAAATGTCAGCAGGTAAAGGTGGAGAATCAACATCGCACAGGCTTGTTCCATCCTTTGCCAGTTCCAAAATGGAAATGGGAAGTTATTTCCATGGATTTTATTATAGGATATCTGATGACTTGGAGACAACATGATTCCATCATGGTTGTGGTAGACAAGTTGACTAAGGCAGCGCATTTTATACCAGTTAAGTCTATGTATAAGACTGATGACATTGCAAAGATCTTCATGAAGGAGATATTCAAATTGCATGGATTGCCTAAGGCAATAGTCTCTGATAGAGATGTCAAGTTTACTTCCAATTTTTGGAAGGGGTTGTTTACAAATTTGGGTACAAAGCTAAACTTCAGCACTGTATACCATCCTCAGACAAATGGGTAGACAGAGAGAGTTAATCAGGTGCTTGAAGATATGCTTCGCATGTATGTGATGGACAAGCCAACCAAGTGGGAATATTACTTGCACTTGGTAGAGTTTTCTTATAACGATGGATAGCAAGCATCCTTGGGGATGAGTCCGTATGAAGCCTTGTATGGAAGAAGGTGTAGGACACCAGTGACTTGGGATAATCCAGTGAACAGAATTGTGCTTGGACCCGAATTACTCAAGGAAATGGAGCAAGAGGTTGTAAAGATTAGACAGAATCTAAAAACAACACAGGAACGACAGAAAAGCTATGCAGATAAACATAGGGTTAACAAAGAGTTCAGTGTTGGGGATCATGTTTACTGTAGAGTGAGGGCAAGGAAGAATTCCTTGAAGATTGGTAGTTGTGCCAAGTTGTCGCCATGATATTGTGGGTCGTTTGAAGTGCTTGAAAGAATAGGGCCAGTTGCATATAGACTTGCATTGCCTGCTAGCACTAGAGCTCATAATGTTTTTCATGTTCTTTGCTTAAGAGATATGTACATGATCCTAACCATGTGATCAATTGGGATGTGATTCAGGTGGAACCCGAGGGAGAGTTCTGAATCGAGCCAATCCTCATCCTCAATAGGAAGGTCACAATGCTTCGGATCGAGCCATAGGGAAAGTAAAGGTGCAATGGGAGCACTACGGGCCTAAAGAGGCTACATGGGAGCTGGAGGATGCCATGCGATTGGCGCATCCATTTGTGTTCAATTCTGCGGAACATTGAGGTGATGCCAGTGTAACATTTTTGTTCAAATTTTGTAAAGCACTGAGGACAGTGCTATTGAAGGGGGAGGGGAATGTAACGTCCTGGTTTTGACCCCGTTGCATTAGATGTACAGGATGTATATATTGTAAATGATCATGGTGTGGAGCTAAAGGCCAAGGACCCACTATTGATCGGTTATGCTATGTTTTGGATTTAAATTTGTCGTCGATGGTATATTGGGGCATTCAGCATATATTATGTTGGTCATCATGTAAATATGCATTTATAATTAATTAAATGATCTCGACCAGCTACGATCGTAGCAACTAAAATGAGAAAGGGGCATGATTTTCACAAGGATAAGGATGTGGGGGAATTTGTCAAACTTTGGCCAATGGGGTAAAAATCCATGTGTCACCTTTCTTTGTTTTATTCCAACCACTTTCATTAAAAATGGCTGCTGGTGGTTGAGGCAGTGATGGTATTGGAAGTTGTTGCTATGGTTTTAGCCCTAGCTTGTACGAATGAGTACCTACTCGAGTCGATGGCTCCGAGCTTCAAGCTGCTTCTTCTCTTTCTCCAATGGTGGAAATGGGCCAAAAGGGGCTCTCAATGGTGAAAGTAGCTCAACGGTGAGCTAGGATTTCACGAGCAATTTTGGCAGAGGCAGGATACTTGTGATTGTGGATTTTGAATAAGGGGTCTCCATCACTTATTTATAGTGGTGGAGTGCCGGTTTAGGGTTAGGGTTTCAGCTGTTTAGGGTTTTTTCCTCCTTTTCCTCGCTATTTTATATTTTTTCTTCCTTTTTGGAGACTTTTGCCTTTTTGGAGGAATTTTGGATATTTTTTGGAGGAAAAGAGGGTTTTATGGCCTTTTGGAGGCATTTTAAGCCTTTTGGAGGCTTCTCAGATGGTTTTATGGGTTTTTGATGGAAATATGGTAGGAAAATGGACAAATGAGCCATATAATGGGGTAGATGAGGTAGTGAACCTTTTTTGGGTGTTAACAGATTGCCCCCTGATGTGCGAGGGCAGGAGCTCATCGTATGGCCGATGGACATCATAAGTCATATTTGTTTTTCCTGGGGTGTGGAGAAGAGAAGGAACCAACTGAAGCCCGGAACATCGATCTCGAACCAACTGCAAGGACTGAAAAGTACATAACCTCAATAATGGATGAGGAATCATCTGATCATCTGGACGAGGCGGGCATACCCATGCTCGTATCAATATACATAAAAATAACTGTGAGGCCCGAAAAGGGGGACCTGTAGGATACATAGAAGACCACTGTGTATATCATAAGTGTCCAGAGGGGATACAAATCTGGAACATACTGCTGGGATGACCATGTCTGAGCTGAACAACTGATACACTAGAATGACAATAGTGCTACTGAATGTGGTTCCAAAGGAACTAATGAGCTGCTGGATCAAAGTGACAATGGTCATACGTGCAATGGTACACTGATCTGGAACTGAACTGGGTACTCAAGGAAGCATGGACCTGGATGGCTTCCGAATACAATCTTCAACGCAACCCAGACATCCACGGAAACATAAAACTGGTCATTTCCAAAGTGACTCACCAATGTGCTAGAGTCGGAGGAGATCCGGGGTCTTCAACACATAATGGAAAGGATATACATCCTGCGCGATTCTCAACGATGTGATTAAGGTGCTGAAGTCGAGCATGTGAGAAACAACTATTTGGAGAGGCAATGATGACTCCTCTCAAAATGGTCCGTAGGCACTCACCACAGATGGTGATGGGTCCAAGGCACAGGGGCCTCTAGGTCTATCCTCTGGAATAGAGGGGCTGTCGGCGACAGAGGGAGACCTGCAACTATCAAGGCAATGATGTTTCCTTGACAGGAGCGCGAGGTGCAAAACCGAAATGTGATAGTACTGATGGCAGGGTTGATAAACTGGGGTAAATAACTGGGCAAGTAGAGTGGATGGACTCAAACTTCCTTTGTTCAGAGTATGATGGCGGGGATGAGCGGGAAGCACATGAAACTGATTGGTGGTAAAGGGATCATTGCTGTATGGGATCTGAGGGTGAATGGGCTGAGGGAGACTCAAGCTGTGGTGAAATGGTAGGAGACTGTAGAATACTCTGAACAAAGGAGACCTTAGTGGTGGTGCTGCCGAGCGGATCGATCATAGTGCCAAGAGGCGCGGGGGGGACTTCTTCATGGGTTATGGAACTAGAAGAAGTGTGGATATAAAATGGTACTGTCATGTGGATTTTACGAGCCCAAGACAGTTCATGCTCGTGGTTGCTTTCAATTTTAAGGAGTCTGAAAGCAAATAAGAAGACTCTAAAGTAATGGAATGATACTGTCGTGTGGATTTTACGAGCCCACGACAGTACATGCTCGTGGTTGCTTTCAATTTTAAGGAGTTTGAAAGCAAATAAGAAGACTCTGAAATGATGCAATGGTACTTTCATGTCGATTTTACAAGCCCACGATAGTACATGCTCGTGGTTGCTTTCAATTTTAAGGAGTCTGAAAGCAAATAAGAAGACTCTGAATTAATGGTCAGGCAAGGAGGAAGTGTTCAATCAAGGAAGATTTATGATGACCAGGACTGAGGGTGGGGGGGAACACTGGTGGGCCTCCTTGCGGAGTGAATGAATGGTGGAAAAATAACGAAACATTTGCAGTATGATAGGAGTGGATGGCTCATGTAAAACATGTGAAATAATCTGATGACGGCCGATGTGGCACGCAAATTGATGCGGCAAGGTGTAGGGACGTACTGTTGAAATTGTACCAAGTGAGAGTGAGAAATGATCTCAAGCATCATCACGAGCTCGGAAAAATGAATCCACTGATATAAAAAGTGTGAAAAAACGGAGAACGGTCGAAGTGGCACAAAAACCGAGACGACTAGCGGTGTCTGAAAAATGGGTAAAAAATGACATCGAGCAAATAATGCAACGAGGTGAACATCGGGATGGTCTCTTCGTGCTGGTTCCAATGGTGGAAACGGTTCAGAAAACGGACTCTATTTGGGTTCAAAATGGCCAAACAAGCGAAAAGTTAATGGACTATAAATAGTGAGTGGGCCAACATGACATGTGTCATTTGACTAGTGGATTTTGACTTGTGATCGCAGTGGACCAGAGCTTAGGTGGCATTTCTGGATGATCTGACCAGTTGATTGCGGAGTTGGGAGATACAGGTATTCCGTTAAACTCATACCTGCATTGTTTTTGGGTTTGGGGGGGGGGGGGTAGTGGGTCCCAGGGGATGATTTGTACGGTCCACGTGGGTGGACCGCGGGTTAGGGGGTCGAAACCGCGGTCTCAGACCGTGAGTTCAGGCTTGATAGCCGCAGTCGGAGGCCGTGGCTGTAGGCTTGACAGCCGCGGTCGGAGGCCGCGGCTGTGGGCCGGACAGCCGCGGTCGGAGGCCGCGACTGTAGGCCGGACAGCCGCGATCGGAGGCCGCAGCTGTAGGCCGGACAGCCGCGGTCGGGAGCCGAGCTGTTCTGGTTTTTTGGGATGAAAAGGAAGGTTAATTATTTTGGGATGAATCTGATGAGACTTCGTTGTGTGATTTGGCAGGATGCCTCAGGTGCTATGGAGGGAGCGGGAGGTCCCAGATGAGATAGTGACAGTGGTTCGAGAGGATCGTCGGGTGCGATCACTACTGGGACTCTTCGGACTGCTGAAGTTCGCGGAGGTGCCGATGATGCGGTCAGCAGGATTGCTGCTGAACCGGTTAGTCAGATTCTGGGAGCCAGATGCACTGGCATTTTGAGTGCAGGGAGAGAGGGTGGACCTCACCCTCACTGACGTTTATTTTTTGACGGGGTTGCCCTGCCTGGGCAGGGTAGTAGATACTCAGCCGCGGGTGTCTACGGACCTGGATATGGATGATATGGTGGAGCGGTTCTATCGGCCGGAGGCTCGGGTGCATCGAAATGTACTCTTGGTGAGGGATCTACGGGAGCCAGCAGTACAGGCGATGGCGGTATGTGTGGTTCGTATTTTGGGGTCCCAGTCACCTGAGAAGGTGTCTGGGGGTCAGATGCAGCTTGTGGAGCGTGTACTGGCCGGGACCTATTTTGCATGGGGCCAGATGTTCCTGACCTGCGTGCAGCGACAGCTGACCGCAGCGAAGGAATCTGGTAAGGGATTTTGTTATGGTTCATTTTTGTGTGCCTTCTTCATGGAGAGGGTCCCCACACTGCGGCCGCGGGTGCCGATCAGGGCAGGAGGCTTGAGGGACCCTCGGATGGTGTGGTGGGGAGAGATGATGTGCCGCCGTGGGGGCGGGGATGTAAGGCGATACTTCACGCAGGATTTGTATTTGCAGTGGCTCCAACTACCACTGACGTTGGAGGACTATCCATACAGGGATATGGATTTCACAAGAGATCCGGATGCTCCACGGCCACCAGGACAGGCATGGGGTCCAAACGGTATGTATGGTTTGTTTGCATTGTCTAATTTTATGTAGATGATATATTGTTGATATATGGTAACTGACAAAATGGTGTTGTGCAGATGTGGGTCCGAGGCCACCGCCAGGACATGTGGCATGCAGACGGACTGTGGCCATTCCAGCTTTGCTTGGGCAGGGGGAGGTGCGTCGTCCAGATGCAGAGGGGACACTGGAGGCCGTACGGGTGCTGTTAGATCGGTTGCTGGTGGGAGTGACTGACGCGGGATGGTGGGATGTCAATCCTGCCGTGGTTCAGGAGTGCTTGAGGACACCCCGAGATTTCAGATCGATCGCGATCTGGGTGGCCATATTGGCGGATAGGGCGCGGGCACTGGGGCCGAGACGGGATGAGGACTCACCGGAGGAGGAGCGAGGAGAGGATTCAGAGGTAGCGGACACTGACAGTGATGCAGGGTATGACTCCCATTAGGGAGTGCATGGGACTCCCCCCCACTAGTTTTGT